>CM061064.1:245140712-245157163 GCA_030762895.1 Sophora flavescens
ACATCAGGTGTTATTTTTCAATGTCTATAAGACAAGTGTAGCAACTCATCAATAAAAACATAACATGTGTAATAATTATTATACATGTCTTATTGCGATCGGAAAACAGCGTGTAGCAATGAAAATGTACCTAAATTTCATCCTATATATATAAAGCTGGAATGGATATACAATATACATATATACAAATGTAAGTAGTATCGTTTGACTAGTGGTATTATGGATTTTCAAATAACAAATTTTGTACCAAAACGTGCCTATGCAATATTATGTGTAATGTAGAATAGAAATTGAGAGCAGGGTGACTCTATCTGCACCAAAGGGGAAAAGAGACACTTTCTTTCAGAAAAAAAAGATTGTCAAATCAGGTAACATTCCATCATTATTTTAAATGGAAATTGCCAAAACTGGCGGAAATCAGATTCATTTTTCAACAAGGAAATAACATAAGCAAAGATTATTTTTTTCCCGATATACATGATTTGATTTTTTTTTATTTCCCCAAATTATTTTAGTTCCCTTAATTTTTTAAGCTTCTTTGATAGGCCGAGATTTACCATATATGTTACGAAATTCATAAGATTTATGTTGTTTCTGGAAAATGTTATCACATTTAATACTATGCAACTATCATATTTTCTTTCGGAAAGGTACAAATAGTAATATTTTCTTGTATTAATTAATTGTATTATCAGGCACATCGTACATGTGCTACTCTAGACTATAATTCTGACCATTACATACAATCATATAGTCCTTTTCTTTAATAAAAACTATAAGTAAAGCAAATGGAGTTTTTGGAACTACAATTGGTATGTCATTTTTTTTTGTTGTAATTCTTGGATAATCATATATATATATATATATATATATATATAATTGGAAAGTTTTGGTTTCATCCGTTAGATATTCCCATTGCAATCAATATGTCATGAGATTTATAAGAAATTACATCTTTTGATATTTAACTTAAGGATTTAATTTATATATACTGACGGTGTAAAGTTTTTTTATACTGTCAACCAATCAGAAATTGATATACCACTATAAATGTTTTATTCTTATTCTAACCACCTTAAAAGTCATCAATTCCGTGATTTCTGATTGGTTGTCAGTATAAAATTCTTTACACTAACAATGTATACAAATGAAATTAATTACATTCGTCATTCTTTTTATTTTAAAAGCTACACTCACCTGAGCATAAAAAAAAGGGAAGAAGAAGTTACAAACACCTTTATCAAGTTGTTATTACATTTACACTAATGTACCGGAGGTATTTGAAATTACACTGATCTTTCCTAAAGGAAGGTTAGTGTAGATTTTGAAATAAGAAGGGTAAAAAGTGTAATCAAGCTAAACCTTAGTAGATGTTTAGTATAAGTTTCCCTTAGATGGAGTTTGGGTCATAGAATGTTTTATTACCAGAAAAATTACTTTCCCGGGATTCTCATTTCCAAGAATGTTTCTCTCCGGCCACCACTATACTTGGGAACAGAGTTTTTCACTTTCGTTCACTAATTTTTATTCATGAGCATCTTTTATGCCTGTGAATCATTTTTCTTAAAACTTGTACCAAACATGTAAAACTTTTATTCTCATGCTTACATTTTCAGGGATATTAAAATAAAACTTGTACCAAACGCTATATTAGATTTAATCTTTTTCCTATTATTTTCATCTTATATTGTTATTTCATCATTGAAAAAAACTTATATAGCTATGTCTTAATTAACATATATATTCACTTTGTAATAGAATAACAAGCACAATAATTACCAATATGTGTTGGTCCAAGTGGAAGGAGTTTAAAATCGTTAAACATGTAATTAATTCCAAGTTTGTTCCTTGGATTCATAAGGTGGTATTCATTTCCACTGGTGTAAGTCAATGCATTCTTATACTCATGAGTAATTTTTTATCGGATAAGCTTTTTTAATAAAAAATCAATAGTCAGATTGAAAACTCTTATTATATATATTCATATTGATCCTGTACTGGCCGAGGTTACTAACCCGGCCACCGAGCTCAAGTACCCAGCCCAGTCCGAAAATTAAAGATAATAAATCAAAGATCACTTAATTAAAGAAATAAGATATCGATATTAAATCCTGATATTATCTAAAATAACCTTATCTGGTTAAAAGAGATAATATCCCTTAAATTAAGGAATCATATCTCAAAAGAGATATTAAGAGATAAATCAAATCTCTAAAAGATATTAAGAGATAAATCGAATCTCTAAGAGATAGAGGAATCCTATTATAAAAGGAGAAGTACCCCTCATAAGAAAGACACTTTTGACTGAATCCCGGTAACTCTCCCTTAAGCGTATTAGAGGAACTAGCGTCGACCAAGAGACTCTCAGACAGTCCTTGCTCCCTAGTACTCATCCGATACAAAATTAGGGGATCGAGATCACCGCCCCACCATGGGTTGAACTTAGAACTACGTCTGGCTTTGATTCCCACTGGGATACGTAGGACCGGAATATCAGATTCTGTCAAGCCAAAGTCTAAAACAACCCCCATTGTTCACTCTTGGTACGACGTTCTACAGCGAGATTCCGGCAAGTCGGATCTCGGCAGGAACATTTGGCGCCCACCGTGGGGCCAGGTAAAACTTTGCCCCGACCACTGGTTCAACCACCGTCATTCATTCGTTAGTTAATGAATAACGATAACTCCTCTTATCTCGCTTTTCTCTCCGTTTGTTCCCTTCCTTCCCAATTCCTCCCGTTCGTCTGATTTTACTCCCAAAACCCAAAGGACACCATTTTCGTTCTTTCATTTCATTTGAGGGGAACAGAATGGGTCACAACGCGGGTTTTCTGAGAAGGTTGGGGGTGGCGCTCTTGTTACCGGGCTTATGGTTTTTGCATACATCACCCTGTATCGAAGCGATGTCGTCGTCGAAAGTGAAGTACAAGAACGCATACGCGACGATGATGTACATGGGGACTCCCAGGGACTACGAGTTCTACGTGGCAGTGCGAGTCCTTCTTAAATCTCCCTCCGCACTTCACGTTCAAGCCGATCTTCTCGTCATTGCTTCCTCCGATGTCCCTCTCCGCTGGATTCAAGCTCTAGAACAGGAAGATGGGGCGAAAGTCGTAAGGGTGGAAAACATGGACAATCCCTACAAGCATCAAGACAACTTCGACAAGAGATTCAAGTTATCGTTGAACAAACTCTACGCTTGGAGCCTAGTGGACTATTGATGTCGTGCGGATGCACGCGCTCGTGCGAATCCGGCAAGTGTACCGGACTGCCGTCAAGTAATAAAAGATATCGAACCCACAGAGACTGTGTTCCCGAATCACAATGAATTTCGAATCGATTAAGTTCTGGACTTTTTAGAGAGGGTTTTTGGAATTGGTTTTTGAATTGAAAGATAGATGAGCAGAGAACAATTAAAACAGAAAACAATTGTTTATGGGGTTTTTATCTAAAACTGATTCCTAGGGATTTGGGTTACCTTTGAGGCTGTTTATGTTGCTAACAGATTTACCTTTGTTGATTACCGAAATTGCCTTGAAGGCGAGTTTATCCTCTGATAGCTTAAGCTCCCTCTCGGGTTACAAAAGCCGTGCCCAATTGACCCGACCCCTACTCTCGTGGTAGTCGATCCCAGATTGGACCCTTTGCGTTCAGTGACAACTCGTTGCTCCTCGAGGGACGGCTTCTAACTCTCGTGATTTCAGTCCCAAGTCTGACTTCTATAGGTCCGACACCTAGGTTCACCGCTAGGTTCCTCCCTATAATGTCTCGGTCATGCAAATAACCTAAGTTCACCGCTAGGTTCCTCCTTGGATCATTCACATCTCACAAACTAGTGGCTGCCGGGCTTTACGAGTGAATCACCCTAGAGATCCTAAGTTCACCGTTAGGTTCCTCCTTAGAACGTCTATGTCACGTAAATAAACGGTTGCCGAAATTTATGAGTGATTAACACACTAGAAATCAGATCTAAAACAATTATGAAATCAACAATGGTTTCAACATCAAATTAACATCATTTACATGCCTCGGGCAGAGCCCTAGTCCCTAGAAACAAACTACTACTCCAGTCTTGCCATGGAGATGACAAGCTGGGTTGACAACATAGTGAAAATCAGAAAAGGGAAGAGAGGAGAAGAAGAGAAGAGATCTATGCCTAGAGTAGTAGCCCCAATGTGTTGATCCTTTAATGTGTGTTCCTGTATCTGATGCCTTGGTCCATATTTATAGAAATGGGGAAGTTAGAGTCCCAAACCAACTCAAAATCTGATCTATTTCGGTTTCTTCAGGTCCAAGTAATGCGCGTCACGGCCGTGATGGCCATCACGGCCAGGCCGTGACGGTCTCTGCCTCTGCAAATCTGGAAATTTCAATTTCTCGCGACGCGAGATATGTCTCGCGACGCGAGCCCTCTCGCTTCATGGCCGTGAAGAATTTCACGGGCTGGGCCGTGATGTGCTCGACTTTTGGTGGTTTTGGGTCACGGCCGTGATGGCTATCACGGCCAGGCCGTGACGACTCGACTTGACCTTTCTTCTTTTTCAGTTTTTGCTCGATCATGGCCGTGATGGGCATCACGGCTAGGCCGTGATGGGCTCTGTTTGGCTCATTTTCTTCAGTTTTAAAGCTCCATCTTCATCCAAACTTCATCATGGTTGATCTTGAGCAATTTACCCTTTATATCTGCAAAACAACACACGAAAACCGCCTTACCCGTTCCAAAGGAAAATTAACCTAAAATCTAATAAAAATATGCCTAAACTACATGAAAATGCATGCAAAATGATGGACAAAGATGAGGTGGAATCACACTCATCAAATCACCCCAAGCTTAAAACTTTGCTTGTCCTCAAGCAATTACTCGGGCCATAAGATATAAATCATTCAAAGCATGGATAGTGAACTAAGAACCCTAGAAGCTAATCCAAGTAATAGGCATTTTTAATAAGCACTCAAGAGATAATCAAGTTCAAGTCCAATTAGAAGCTTAGGTTTTTTCAAGTTCATGTCCTCACTGATTTGGGCACTCATCTCACCTCACTCAAGTGTTTTAGGGTTTATGACAATTCACTCCATTTCCTCAAGTAAAGTATTTTACCATAGGCTTGACTATTAACCAAATCTCTACTTTATTTAAGAAAACACTTAAGAATCAAGAGGTCTTTTCCTTTGGTTGTAATGTGGCCATGGGATTTATTGTTAGGTGGGAAAATCAAAGAAAGGGAATTTTCAAGAAGGCTAGATAGATTATCAAACATTACAAGGTATGACACCTTCCAAAATACCTTTTAAGGGCTTTGATTTACTTTTTCCACCTTTCTCCTTCTATTATTATTTTTTTTTCTTTTTCTTTTTCTTTTCATTTCTCACTTTCTTTGTCATCCCCTTCTCCATTTTTTTCTGTTTATTTCATTTTTATTTGTTTGGAGAAGGGGAGATTTATAGCTCAAGAGAAATTACTTTCTAGCTTTTTCTTCCCATACTTTTTCCAACTACCATTTTGCCCTTTTTGTAATACTTTAAAAGGTGCCATACCAAGCACTATTTATCAAATTAATTCAAGGTACCAAGAAAAGTATTTTTTCTTTAGGCTCAAAATTGGGCAACTAAGGGGTAGCATTTATCATTCAAAGCTCGGGAGGCCGGAAAAATACCTAGTGCCTCAATCATTTCCAAAAATGTTTTCAGAAATTTTTAAGTTTTGAAATGGTTTCAAGTCAAGTTCTAGAAAATACAGTCCAAGAGGAATTACAACATTCTAGCACAAGAAATGGGGTAGATTGAGTGAATACCCCTTTTGGCTCAAAATCTTACATTTAGTAGTTCAAAAATCAGTGAGGTACACAAGTCTAAGGAACCACATGCTAATTATCAACTATCAAATGACTATCTCAAGAAATTTCATTTTTAGCCATATCACAAGAATAATGAAAAATTGGGTTCAAAATTCACTATCTCAATTCATTTGGCTCCAAGTTCTCACAATCGGATGCATGTTCTAAGTGAAGGGAAATCTAGAGAATGTGATCATACCAATCTAAGCCTATGTGAATGCAACATGAATGCAACAATGCAAATGCAAAAATAAATACCCCTACCCCAAGCTTGATTACTTACATTGTCTCCAATGTAAATAATCAAGTCGGAGAGAGGAGAAAAATTGGAACAACTTACCGAGTCGGTAGCGGGTGTTGGCTTCACATTCCAGTCAAAACTAGGGTAGAAATTTTATCACGGCCGTGAGTCTCATCACGGCTAGGCCGTGATCGTTTCTGATCCTCAGGAGTTGCCCTGTCACGGCCGTGATCTACATCACGGCTAGGCCGTGATGCTCTCTGATCTTGGCATCCTACTCATCACGCCCGTGATGGTTGTCACGGCTAGGCCGTGATGCTCTCTGTGCTCTTGTTTAGTTCATCACGGCCGTGACCACTGTCACGGCCAGGGCGTGATGGCCTCTGACTTTATTTTTTTATGCTCTTCTTCTCTTTCTCAACCTGAAAACACTAGACAAACTTATTAATGATATTTTTGCCTCTTGATCTTCTCAAATTATTCAAGAGGTTAAATCAAAAACAAAAGGAAAAAGGGAAAGAAAACTTGGGTTGCCTCCCAAGAAGCGCTTATTTATGGTCTTAAGCTTGACCATACTTCCTCAAGTCAACCGGGATTCGGTTGGGCGTAGAAGTGCAGGAACACTTCTTTTCCATGGAGCTCCTTCAAATAGCCGTTTCTGCTCATACGGCCCGATGCGCCCTTCCGCTTTGCTCTTTTCTCTCGGAGCTTCCTAGCCTTCCTTCCTCCCGTGAAGTATTGTTTCTGCATGGACAGCAACTCCAACTTCACCACTCGTTGGGTGCATCTCCAACCATGCATATCTTTGGGGTTGCTTCCATGCTAAGTTCTTTCTCTCACCTGGGAGACGTTACATCAATTCTGCACACATGGCTCTCAAAAGGAGGGTTGTTACAAGAGTTAATCAACTGAAAATTTACCCTACCTTCCTCTACATTTAGAGAGAGTTTGCCATTCCTTACGTCTATTAATGCTCCAGCGGTTGCTAAGAATGGCCTTCCTAAAATGATGGGGAATTTAGAATTCCCTTTCATGTCCAATACCAGGAAGTCGGTAGGGATGAGAATTTTCCCTACCTTTACAGGAATATTCTCTAGTAAGCCTAGAGGAGTCCTTGTTGAGCCATCCGCAATTTGTAAGGGGAATTTGAATGGTCTCAACTCTTTGCTTCCCAACCTTTCCATGATAGTGAGGGACATCAAGCTCGCACTAGCCCCTAGGTCACATAAGGCTTGGTCAATTTGCACTTGTTCAATCGAGCAAGCGATGGAGAAACTACCTGGGTCTTTCAGTTTAGTAGGCATTTTAGTCTCTACATCTACTTGCTTTTTCCTGACCAACCTCTGTGGGAAAGGTATCGGGGGTTGGTACGGTGGTGGAGGGACATATTTCGGTTCTGGCTCTTCTTTTTCGTTCGTGTCCTCCTCCGGTTCCACGTCCATTTCAGCTACCCCCACCCCAAGCTTATCATCCCTCAAGTGTATGACATTGCAATGCTCATTGGGATTTGCTTCGGGTTGCCCCGGGAATGCACCCTTAGGTCTCGAATACATGCTGGCTTGTTGGGCAATCTGGGTTTCTAGCATCTTGTTATGAGTTGCTAAGTTGTCTACCTTAGATGCTAGATCCTTTATTGCCTCACTCACTGCCCTTCTTCCTTGTTGTCTAAACTCCTCATTCTGTTTTGTCCGAGTTTCGACAAAACTTTCAAATAAAGTCTCGAGTTTAGATCTTTGTACTCGAGGGTACCCGGTGCGGTTCTCTTATTACCTTGACCCTCTTGGAACTCATGGTTGAGCGTGTTGCTGTAGTTGCCGTAGGAGAGGTAAGGGTTGTTTCTTCTTTGATTGTAGGGATTTGGGGGAGCATAGTTGGGCAGCTTCGGGTTCATATCGTAGTAGTTGTTACAAGAGTTTACTTGCTCACCCGAAGCGCCGGATCCATGTGGGCATCCCATCATGTCATGTCCCTGCATTCCACAAATCTCACAAACAAGGTTAGTAGCACCTAATGCACTCACATTAGCTCTTTCCAGCCGATCAAAACGTTTATTAAGTGAGTCTATCTTTGACATAATAAGATCTGTGCTATTTACCTCAAACTTACCCCCCGAAATCTTGTTCGGGTTATTACCTCTTTCGGATCCCCATTGGTGGTAGTTGGTGGCGACATTCTCGATGATGTTGAATGCCTCAGTGAGAGGCCTATTCATAAACGCTCCACCGGCTGCAGAATCTAGTGACACCTTCGAAGAGTAATCCAATCCGTTATAGAAGGTGTGCACTATTAACCACCTCTCGAGTCCGTGATGTGGGCACGACTCCAGCAGTCCCTTGTATCGATCCCAAGCTTCCGATAATGATTCTCCGTCTTTCTGGAAGAAGCCGGTGATCTGGGTTCTTATGTAGGCCGTCTTGGATGGAGGGAAGAATTTCTCCAAGAACGCCTGCTCCAGTTGGTCCCAAGTGGTCAAAGTGTTAGTGGGGATTTGCTTAAGCCAGGCCTTCGCCTTTCCAGTGAGAGATGAGGGGAACAGTCTCAAACGCACAACATCGACTGAGGCTCCATGAATCCGGATTGCATCGGTGAACTCTAAAAATGTCTCTATGTGATCGGTCGGGTCCTCCGAAGGCAATCCTCCGAATTGATGTTGCCTAATCATGTTGATTAGCATAGGTGGTATGGTATAGTTTTCCGCCTCAATCTCTGGCCTTGCAATCCCAGTTCGCAAGCCTCTCGCATTTGGGGCTGCGTAGTCCTTCAAAGGTTTTGTATCCGGTTGATTCGCCATGAGTGGAACGAGACTCAACCTTTCTCCCTCTCTTTGTAGTCTTCTACGTCTGTGGAAGGTCCTCTCGATCTCCGGATCAATCTCACTAAGGCTCCCAAGACTTAGAGATCTTTGCATATAACACACAGAGATGGATACAATAGAAGGAAAAGAAATTTTTTTTTTTTGATTTTTTTTTAATTATTTCAGAAATAAAAATCAAACAAAAAGAAAAGGTCCAGAAAAATCAATTCAAAATTTGAATTGAGATTCGAAAAGGCACAGTCCCCGGCAACGGCGCCAAAAACTTGATGTGTCGCGTCAGTCGACGTGCGACGACGCTCGTGCGAATCCGGCAAGTGTACCGGACTGCCGTCAAGTAATAAAAGATATCGAACCCACAGAGACTGTGTTCCCGAATCACAATGAATTTCGAATCGATTAAGTTCTGGACTTTTTAGAGAGGGTTTTTGGAATTGGTTTTTGAATTGAAAGATAGATGAGCAGAGAACAATTAAAACAGAAAACAATTGTTTATGGGGTTTTTATCTAAAACTGATTCCTAGGGATTTGGGTTACCTTTGAGGCTGTTTATGTTGCTAACAGATTTACCTTTGTTGATTACCGAAATTGCCTTGAAGGCAAGTTTATCCTCTGATAGCTTAAGCTCCCTCTCGGGTTACAAAAGCCGTGCCCAATTGACCCGACCCCTACTCTCGTGGTAGTCGATCCCAGATTGGACCCTTTGCGTTCCGTGACAACTCGTTGCTCCTCGAGGGACGGCTTCTAACTCTCGTGATTTCAGTCCCAAGTCTGACTTCTATAGGTCCGACACCTAGGTTCACCGCTAGGTTCCTCCCTATAATGTCTCGGTCATGCAAATAACCTAAGTTCACCGCTAGGTTCCTCCTTGGATCATTCACATCTCACAAACTAGTGGCTGCCGGGCTTTACGAGTGAATCACCCTAGAGATCCTAAGTTCACCGTTAGGTTCCTCCTTAGAAACGTCTATGTCACGTAAATAAACGGTTCGCGAAAATTTATGAGTGATTAACACACTAGAAATCGGATCTAAAACAATTATGAAATCAACAATGGTTTCAACATCAAATTAACATCATTTACATGCCTCGGGCAGAGCCCTAGTCCCTAGAAACAAACTACTACTCCAGTCTTGCCATGGAGATGACAAGCTGGGTTGACAACATAGTGAAAATCAGAAAAGAGAAGAGAGGAGAAGAAGAGAAGAGATCTATGCCTAGAGTAGTAGCCCCAATGTGTTGATCCTTTAATGTGTGTTCCTGTATCTGATGCCTTGGTCCATATTTATAGAAATGGGGAAGTTAGAGTCCCAAACCAACTCAAAATCTGATCTATTTCGGTTTCTTCAGGTCCAAGTAATGCGCGTCACGGCCGTGATGGCCATCACGGCCAGGCCGTGACGGTCTCTGCCTCTGCAAATCTGGAAATTTCAATTTCTCGCGACGCGAGCCCTCTGCTTCATGGCCGTGAAGAATTTCACGGCTGGGCCGTGATGTGCTCTGACTTTTGGTGGTTTTGGGTCACGGCCGTGATGGCTATCACGGCCAGGCCGTGACAGACTCTGACTTCAGCCTTTCTTCTTTTTCAGTTTTTGCTCGATCATGGCCGTGATGGGCATCACGGCTAGGCCGTGATGGGCTCTGTTTGGCTCATTTTCTTCAGTTTTAAAGCTCCATCTTCATCCAAACTTCATCATGGTTGATCTTGAGCAATTTACCCTTTATATCTGCAAAACAACACACGAAAACCGCCTTACCCGTTCCAAAGGAAAATTAACCTAAAATCTAATAAAAATATGCCTAAACTACATGAAAATGCATGCAAAATGATGGACAAAGATGAGGTGGAATCACACTCATCAACTATGACAGGGTAGTCATGCTCGACGCTGACAACCTATTCTTACAGCAGACGGATGAGTTGTTTCAATGTGGACAATTCTGTGCTGTCTTCATCAACCCTTGCGTATTCCACATTGGCCTCTTCGTCTTGCAGGGAGTACTAGGAAGCTATTATGATGGCTATAGACTCAGAATGGAGCATTTAAGAGACACTGTTTTGTCACCTCCTCAGGTGCAAGTGCAACAACAACGTATACATAATTTCAATTCAATTGAAGATGTGATGGGAAAAGTGGTTTCATATGCAAAGGATCAATGTAGATGTCCGTTTGCTGCAGTCGATGATTAATGGGGGTACCTCAGAAGATATTGATATGATCCTATCTGAAGTGAAGGATCACACTCATGAACTAATGACACACCATTTTGGCAATTACTTGATTCAAAAGATTTTTGAATCAACAAGGGTAAGTGTGGCTCAGATGAATAATATTTTTCTCTCAATTATCCAAGATGTGTGCATGAATAATCATGGAACTCGGGCTGTTTAGCGAATGCTAGAGAATCTTAGAACCACAACCCAGATATGTGAAATTATACAAGTTATGTGCCAAATTACTGTCCCGTTGATAAAAAATGTTAATGGCGGTTATGTCATTCAGCAATGCGTAAAACTTTACCCAAGCGCGTGTAAAAGAGAGATTTTCAGATATAGCAAAAGTCTGGTTTTCTTAAGGTCGCTTCCAAGTTCTTGACAAAAAGATCATGGTCAATGGACCATAGGAGGGCCATCCAATGTCATTATTTTTCTCGGGGAACTGAAGAAGATATCTTACAGAACTCGGCCAGCACAGCTCGGTCTAGGAGAGCTCGACCATAGCAGCTTCAGGGAATGCCTAAATCAAAGGCCGCAAAATGCTCAGGTGATATGGTTCTTTAAATCTGGTTTAAATCTAATATGATTTGATATGTTTGGCTCCACATCTTTAATGTTGTGTTATGTAGCATCATATCATTTTTATATATTTGAGCAAACTGATGCACGGCTGATAACGCTCCCAGAGTCACAAAATTTGCGGCTACAAAGTGATTGAGCTCTGGCTCCCTTGAAAATAACAGGTCGAAGCCCCATGCTTCCCTTTCTGAAGATCGAGCCAAAACTCCCTCTCAAAATCTTACTAAGAGGAGAATGAGTCGAAGCTCCTCAAATTAAAACCATGGAGGCCGAGTCAGACTCCCTCTATAAAAACCATAGAGATCGAGCTCTCCCTTGGAAAATAAAATTCCATCGGCTCCAGCACTCAGACACCACATTAAATCCTAAAGAGGCCATCCGAAGCCTATAATGGTGCTAAATCCTAAAGAGGCCGTCCGAAGCCTATAAAGGTGCTAAATCCTAAAGAGGCCATCCGAAGCCTATAAAGGTGCTTAATCCTGAAGAGGCCCCCGAGCCTATAAAGGTGCTTAAATCCTGAAGAGGCCCCCGAGCCTATAAAGGTGCTTAAATCCTAAAGAGGTCGTCTCGAGCCTATAAGGGTGATTAAACCCTAAAGAGGTGTGGTCGCGCTGTCGCGCACGCGCCAAAAAGGACGAGCGGGTTTAAAACTGTAGTCTAGTGCGACAACTCGGATGTCGTCTCTCAAGGACTCTGAGAATATTATCTTTCACAAAAATCAGTTTTGGGGGGGGGGGGGGGTTTGGATTGGAGTGCAAATAAGAAATAAACAAAACAGAGCAATCAAAAACAGGGCAGTTAAAAGGAGATTATCAATTATCAAACAACGATTAATCTACTGTCAAGAATTCCCAACTATCCTTGGTTAATGTAATCCCAAGCCCTAAGCAGATTCTAATCCCCTTTCAGTTACAGTAACAACTAACAACGTAATTGCTACTATGGATGCAAATTCCTATTCCCGAAATAACAAACGGGATTAAGCTCTCATGATCGAACGATCATGAATGAACACACGCGAATTAACAAACGCGATTATGTATAGGAAATTAACATCACTGAAACAAATCAATACAATATTACACACTCCTGAAATAACAAACAGAAATATGAAATATGGTATTGAAAAGGGAAAAGCAATTAAAATAGGGATTACATAACCTCAAGTATATAGGATCCTCAAACAGTAGACTAATCCTAGGACTTAGTGCTCCATGGCAACAACGAAATCGCAGAGAAAAATGTATATCAGAAAGTTGGAGTAGCAAAAGTCTTTACAAAATGCTCAGAACAGCCTTTTATACAAATTCATAATTCAGATGGCTCGCGAGGCGAACAACCATTCGCGAGGCGAATTTCATGAACTGTCAGCAACCCTTGGCATTCTCGCGAGGCGAAGTGTTGCTCGCGAGGCGAGGATATGAAGAGTTTCCTCCTTACGCCCGTTATGGCCATCAGGGCCTAACCGTGATGCTCTCTGACTTTCAGATTCGCGAGGCGAAGGGATGCTCGCGAGGCGAGACTCTTCAGCTTCAAAACTGCCACGGCCATGACCTTCAACACGGGCAAGCCGTGATCGTCTCTGACTTTTTCAGGTTTGCAAGACTCGCGGGGCGAGACCTTCTTCGCGAGGCGAACCAGAGACTTAGCAATTTCTTGGAACAGTCAGGCTTCGGGGTCGCGTGGCGAGCGTGTCCTTCGCGTGGCGAGACCTCTGTTCTTTATTTTCTCAACTTCTACTTAACCTGAAAACAAGGAAATAAGCATAAGTGTATTATTTTGACTTAAAACTAGCTAAATTAACTTAAAACTACTCTAGAGACTCAAAACTTTGCTTGAGGACAATCTAATCTAATTTGGGTGAAAATACGATATAATTTGCACAAAACCCTGGTCATACTAGCTATAAAACTAGATGAGCCAGAGGCTTATCAAAATACCCCAAACTTAAACTTTGCTTGTCCCCAAGCAAACTAAGACTCAAAAAAAATCAAAAAGACTCAAGACCTGGCAAGCTCAAAAGATTCAATCAACATTGCACACATTCAAGCAATACATCAAAAACAGTTTTTCTTCATTGTTTCCCCCTTTTCAAACAGAGCAATCCCCACATTCATTTATTCTAAACATTTGAGAGTTTCATCATGAAAACAATCAGAAATCTAAGCAGGGGATCTAAGTCACACACAAGAGGGAGATCACCAAATCCAAACAACTGCCTTCCTCACAAGGGCATTATTTGTTCACTCGATCCACTCGGTTTATGTCGGGCTAACAACTTGCACTCAGTTTCACTTTTCAAGTACACTTCCCAAAAATTTGCTTTTCATCTCAAAATGGCTCCCACAGAAAACATGCAAGCAACATCAGAAGGTCTTTTATGGGTTGTAATGGGGCCTGGATAAGGGTAGGATATACAAAGGAACTAAGCTGAAGACCCTAGGAACTAAGAGAGCATGAACTATATTTACACCTTGAAATTCACTCAAGTTCCTTTCTTTATTTTTTTCTTTACACTTCTGGGTGGCTACAGCTCTTTTTATTTCTTTTTGGCATTTTTGTATTTTTTTTCTTTTTTTTTTCTTTTTTTTTTTTCAACATTTGTACACTTTTTTCTTTCACAAGCTTTTGGCTCCAACTTTTTCTCTGTTTTTTTTTTTATTTTTTTCAATCCCAACAACATATTACACCTTGCAGCCACCCCAAACTTTGGTTTCTTGCACCCACTCTAAGATTACATGCTCTCCTAATCCTAAGATCGGGTTAACATGGTTTTCCAGATTTTTGGGCTTATAACCTTAGGTTATCAAGAACTAACAGGCTAATAGGCTCAAAAGGGCTAACTAGGGAACATGCATTAGGAATTGGTTTATTCAGGCCAAGTATCTATTTACAAGGAAAATGCCTAAATCATTTGCTACACACATATAATCATGCAAACCAAAAAGAGATTTAATCAAATCTAGGGAAGTGCAACTTGAAAGCGATTTTCACACAGTTTGAAACATGTTGGAGGCTCAAAACCTCACCTGGACATTATTTGCAAATTATTTGAACAGAGATACTATCCCTAGTGTGTGCTCCCTATCACCCCAAACTTATCATTCATCATGCTATCATAACAAAATCCCAAAGTTCAGTTTTTGATTTCACATGGGAATCACTTTTCTAAAATTTTCAAGTCCTAGGGGGAATCATCACATATCAATCATGCAAGCAATCTGTGCAACATCAATCAAAATCTAGCAAACTTGCCAACAAAAGACTCAACACACAAATGCTCCTGAGCTTCTCAAATTATTCAGGAGCTTTATTCAAAGAAAAGAAAACTACAACTAGTTCCCTCCCCCACACTTAAAACATGCATTGTCCCCAATGAACAACAACAGACTTTACAATCAGAGTGAGGGAAAGGAAAAGAAACTCCCTGATCAAGCATCAGTGTAGGTTGGAGCATCCAAAGATAGCTCCTCAACATTGGCATCCATAGGAACAACCGCATCCACACCATGGAATGGCTTCAACCTCTGCCCATTAACCTTGAAAGGCTTGTGTGTACCTGCACGTGTAATCTCTACTGCACCATAAGGAAACACATTAGTAATGACAAAGGGGCCATCCCATTTGGACCTAAGTTTCCCGACCATCGATTTAGGCGGGAGTTAAACAATAATACTAGCTGGCCCACAAAAAATTCTTTCCTAACAATCATTCTATCATGAAATTGTTTTGTCTTTTCTTTATAAATCTTGGAGCTTTCATAGGCTTCAAGCCTAAGCTCCTCAAGTTCTTTGCAAATCTGCAGCTTTCTTTCAACACCGTGATTTGTTCATATCCATATTACAACACTTTCTTGCCCAATATGCTCTATGCTCAACCTCCACCGGGAGGTGACATGCCTTACCAAAAACTAGCCGAAAT
This sequence comes from Sophora flavescens, assembly GCA_030762895.1. Taxonomy (NCBI): domain Eukaryota; kingdom Viridiplantae; phylum Streptophyta; class Magnoliopsida; order Fabales; family Fabaceae; genus Sophora; species Sophora flavescens. Next base: position 245,156,317 of record CM061064.1, read on the forward strand.
GGGGACATTCCTATAGGGGTCTTGAAAGCAGTCCTTTGTGCCCACAGTGCGTCTTCCAGACGGCGGCTCCATTCCTTTCTATTAAGCTGCACCATCTTCTCCAGAATTTGCTTGATCTCTCTGTTGGATATTTCTGCTTGGCCATTGGTTTGGGGATGATAAGTAGTAGACACTCTATGTACAACCCCATATTTTCTGAGTAAGGCCTCCAAGGTTCTGTTGCAAAAATGTGTGCCACAGTCACTGATGATTGCCTTGGGTATGCCAAACCTGCAAAAGATGTTGGACCTAACAAATTTTGAAACAATCTGAGCATCGTTAGTCCTAGTGGGGATTGCTTCCACCCACTTTGAAACATAATCTACAGCCAACAAAATATATACAAAACCAAAAGAAGGAGGGAAGGGACCCATGAAGTCCATCCCCCACACATCAAAAACTTCACAAAAGAGCATGGGCTGTTGGGGCATCTCACTCCTACGAGTGATTGTCGGGCCTGTTATTTGACATTCTTTACAACTCTTATATACCTCATATGAATCCCTAAAAAGTGTGGGCCAGTAGAACCCGGAGTCCAAGACTTTTCTTGCTGTCCTTTGAGGTCCAAAGTGTCCTCCAACTGGAGAGGCATGTGAGAAATGCAGGATGGACTCCGTCTCATGATCGGGTACACACCTCCGAATGACCTGGTCACTGCAAAACTTCCACAGATAGGGGTCATCCCACACATAATACTTTGCATCGCTCTTCAGCTTGTGGAACTTTTGTCTACTTGTACCTGCAGGAACAACACCAGCAACTAGAAAATTTACAATGTCAGCAAACCAGGGGGTCACCCCATACATAT
>CM061064.1:245157663-245187728 GCA_030762895.1 Sophora flavescens
CAGTGACAAATCCAAAGGCTGGAACTCCATCACCGGTGGTTCCACAGAGGGAGGTGGCAAACAGTTAGCTGGGGTTACTGGTGCTGCTTCAACTTCTGCAAGGTCTTCATCCACTGCTTTACCAGACTCATCACTTGTTAAACCTGCAGAAATATCAGCACACACCACAGAAAGGTTAGAGTTAGTACAGTCAGTAGATATATTACAAGAAACTGAGGAGGGTGGCTGCTCAATGGATGGTATATTTGGAACTTCGGCCGAACATACAGCTTCACTCTCACTATCACCCTGCAAAATAGAGTCAAGAAACTCAGCACAAACAGCACACGGGTTAGTGTCAGTACAGTCAGTAGATGTAGTAAAAAAAATTGAATTAGTAACGGTCTGAATGTCTGGACTTTCAGCACTCAATTCATCCACCCCATCACTCTCAACACATGCATTTGATTTAATTGAATCATCTACTTCCAAAGGTTCTTCATTATCATCAGGCATGGTGAAGCAGATGTCCTCTGATGAGTGTGATTTCACCTCATCTTTGTCCATCATTTTGCATGCATTTTCATGTATTTTAGGCATATTTTTATTAGATTTTAGGTTAATTTTCCTTTGGAACGGGTAAGGCGGTTTTCGTGTGTTGTTTTGCAGATATCAAGGGTAAATTGCTCAAGATCAACCATGATGAAGTTTGGATGAAGATGGAGCTTTAAAACTGAAGAAAATGAGTCAAACAGAGCCCATCACGGCCTAGCCGTGATGCCCATCACGGCCGGTGATGCCCATCACGCCCATGATCGAACAAAACTGAAAAAGAACAAAGGTCAAGTCGAGTTCGTCACGGCCTGGCCGTGATAGCCATCACGGCCGTGACCCAAAACCACCACAAGTCGGAAGTCGCCGGGGGCCAGGCCATGATGGCCATCACGCCCGTGATGGCCGTCACGCCAGGCCGCGTGATGAGCATCACGGCCATGACAGACCAACCAGTGAAGAATTTTCAAGGCAGAATCCGTCACGGCTAGGCCGTGATAGCCATCACGGTCGTGACGCGTATTACTTGGCTCAGAAGTAACAGAATTGGATCTAATTTGAGTTGGATTAGGACTCTAACTGCCCAATTCTATAAATAAGGGACCAGGCAGAGGCAGAAAACATCAGACCTTTGGGGCTACTACTCTAGGCATAGATTTAGGATCTCTTTCTTCTTCTCCTTCTTCTCTTAGTTATTTTCATGTTATTTGTAATCATGCCTGTCATCTCCATGGCAAGGCGTGAGTAGTAGCATAGTTTCTAGGGATTAGGGCTCTGCCCAAGTTTGTTTATGATGTAAATTTGATGTAAACTCTTTGTTAATTACGATTTACTTTAGATCTGATTTCTAGTGTTTAATCAATCGTAAAATCGGCGACCGCTTATTTGCGTGACGTAGGCGTTCTAAGGAGGAACCTAGCGGTGAACTTAGGATTTCTAGTGTGTTTCACACGTAAAGTTCGGCGGCCGCTTATCAGCGAGACGTAGATATTCTAAGGAGGAACCTAGCGGTGAACTTAGGTTATTTGCATGACTTAGACATTCTAGGGAGGAACCTAGCGGTGAACCTAGGTGTCGGATCTATAGAGTCAGACTTGGGACTGAAATCACGAGAGTTAGAAGCCGTCCCTCGAGGATCAACGAGTTGTCACGAAACGCAAAGGGTTCAATATGGGATCGACTACCACGAGAGTAGGGGTCGGGTCAATTGGGCACGGCTTTTGTAACCCGAGAGGGAGCTTAAGCTATTAGAGGATAAACTCGCCTTCAAGGCAATTTCGCTAATTAACAAGGGTAATCAACTTCATAACGTAAACGATCTTGTGGTAACCTAAATCCCTAGGAACCCATTTAGATCTGAAAAATCAAAAAGATTTGTTTTCTGTTTTGTTTGATTCTGTTTTATCTCTTAAATTCAAATTCAAAAACCATTTCAAAAATATAAAAATCTTTTTAAACAGTCCAGATCTAATCGATTTGATAATTAGTTGCGATTCGAGAACACAGTCTCTGTGGGATCGATATCTTTTATTACTTGGCGACGATCCGGTACACTTGCCGGAATCGCACGTGCATTCGCACGCTACCAAGTTTTTGGCGCCGTTGCCGGGGACTGTGCCATTTCGAATTTCAATTCAAATTTTGAATTGATTTTTCTGGACCTTTTCTTTTTGTTTGATTTTTATTTCTGAAATATAAAAAAAAAAAAATAATTTCTTTTCCTTCTATTGTATCCATCTCTCTTGTGTTATATGCAAAGATCTCTAAGTCTTGGGAGCCTTAGTGAGATTGATCCGGAGATCGAGAGGACCTTCCACAGACGTAGAAGACTACAAAGAGAGGGAGAAAGGTTGAGTCCCGTTCCACTCATGGCGAATCAACCGGATACAAAACCTTTGAAGGACTACGCAGCCCCAAATGCGAGAGGCTTGCGAACTGGGATTGCAAGGCCAGAGATTGAGGCGGAAAACTATACCATACCGCCCATGCTAATCAACATGATTAGGCAACATAAATTCGGAGGATTGCCTTCGGAGGACCCGACCGATCATATAGAAACATTCTTAGAGTTCACCGATGCAATCAGGATTAATGGAGCCTCAGTCGATGTTGTGCGTTTGAGATTGTTCCCCTCATCTCTCACTTGGAAAGTAGAAGTCATGGCTTAAGCAAATACCCACTAACACTTTGACTACTTGGGACCAATTGGAGCAGGCGTTCTTGGAGAAATTCTTCCCTCCATCCAAGACGGCCTACATAAGGACCCAGATCACCGGCTTCTTCCAGAAAGACGGAGAATCATTATCGGAAGCTTGGGATCGATACAAGGGACTGCTGGAGTCGTGCCCACATCACGGACTCGAGAGGTGGTTAATAGTGCATACCTTCTATAACGGATTGGACTACTCTTCGAAGGTGTCACTAGATTCTGCAGCCGGTGGAGCGTTTATGAATAGGCCTCTCACTGAGGCATTCAACATCATCGAGAATGTCGCCACCAACTACCACCAATGGGGATCCGAAAGAGGTAATAACCCGAACAAGATTTCGGGGTAAGTTTGAGGTAAATAGCACAGATCTTATTATGTCAAAGATAGACTCACTTAATAAACGTTTTGATCGGCTGGAAAGAGCTAATGTGAGTGCATTAGGTGCTACTAACCTTGTTTGTGAGATTTGTGGAATGCAGGGACATGACATGATGGGATGCCCACATGGATCCGGCGCTTCGGGTGAACAAGTGAACTCTTGTAACAACTACTATGATACGAACCCGAAGCTGCCCAACTATGCTCCCCCAAATCCCTACAACCAAAGAAGGAACAACCCTTACCTCTCCTACGGCAACTACAGCAAGAACACGCTCAACCATGAGTTCCAAGAAGGTCAAGGTAATAAGAGAACCACACCGGGGTACCCTCAGGTACAAAGATCTAAACTCGAGACTTTATTTGAAAGTTTTGTCGAAACTCAGACAAAACAGAATGAGGAGTTTAGACAACAAGGAAGGGCAGTGAGTGAGGCAATAAAGGATCTAGCATCTAAGGTAGACAACTTAGTAACTCATAACAAGATGCTAGAAACCCAGATTGCCCAACAAGCCAGCACGTACTCGAGACCTAAGGGTGCATTCCCGGGGCAACCCGAAGCAAATCCCAATGAGCATTGCAATGTCATACACTTGAGGGATGATAAGCTTGGGGTGAGGGTAGCTGAAATGGACGTGGAACCGGAGGAGGACACGAACGAAAAAGAAGAGCCAGAACCGAAATATGTCCCTCCACCACTGTACCAACCCCCGATACCTTTCCCACAGAGGTTGGTCAGGAAAAAGCAAGTAGATGTAGAGACTAAAATGCCTACTAAACTGAAAGACCCAGGTAGTTTCTCCATCGCTTGCTCGATTGAACAAGTGCAAATTGACCAAGCCTTATGTGACCTAGGGGCTAGTGCTAGCTTGATGTCCCTCACTATCATGGAAAGGTTGGGAAGCAAAGAGTTGAGACCATTCAAATTCCCCTTACAAATTGCGGATGGCTCAACTAGGACTCCTCTAGGCATACTAGAGAATGTTCCTGTAAAGGTAGGGAAAATTCTCATCCCTACCGACTTCCGGGTATTGGACATGAAAGGGAATTCTAAATTCCCCATCATTTTAGGAAGGCCATTCTTGGCAACCGCTGGAGCATTAATAGACGTAAGGAATGGCAAACTCTCTCTAAATGTAGAGGAAGGTAGGGTAAATTTTCAGTTGATTAACTCTTGTAACAACCCTCCTTTTGAGAGCCATGTGTGCAGATTTGATGTAACGTCTCCAGCGGTAGAGAAAGAACTTAGCATGGAAGCAACCCCAAAGATATGCATGGTTGGAGATGCACCCAGTGGTGAAGTTGGAATTGCTGTCCATGCAGAAACAATACTTCCGCCGGGAGGAAGGAAGGCTAGGAAGCTCCGAGAGAAAAGAGCAAAGCGGAAGCGTTACTGGCCGTATGAGCAGAAACGGCTATTTGAAGGAGCTCCATGGAAAAGAAGTGTTCCTGTACTTCTACGCCCAGCCGACCCCGGTTGACTTGAGGAAGTATGGTCAAGCTTAAGACCATAAATAAGCGCTTCTTGGGAGGCAACCCAAGTTTTCTTTCCCTTTTTCCTTTTGTTTTTGATTTAACCTCTTGAATAATTTGAGAAGATCAAGAGGCAAAAATATCATTAATAAGTTTGTCTAGTGTTTTCAGGTTGAGAAAGAGAAGAAGAGCATAAAAAAATAAAGTCAGAGGCCATCACGCCCTGGCCGTGATAGTGGTCACGGCCGTGATGAACTAAACAAGAGCACAGAGAGCATCACGGCCTAGCCGTGACAACCATCACGGGCGTGATGAGTAGGATGCCAAGATCATAGAGCATCACGGCCTAGCCGTGATGTAGATCACGGCCGTGACAGGGCAACTCCTGAGGATCAGAAACGATCACGGCCTGCCCGTGATAAGCCTCACGGCCGTGATACAATTTCTACCCAAGTTTTGACTGGAATGTGAAGCCAACACCCGCTACCGACTCGGTAAGTTGTTCCATTTTTCTCCTCTCTCCGACTTGATTATTTACATTGGAGACAATGTAAGTAATCAAGCTTGGGGTGGGGGTATTTATTTTTGCATTTGCATTGTTGCATTCATGTTGCATTCACATAGGCTTAGATTGGTATGATCACATTCTCTAGATTTCCCCTCACTTAGAACATGCATCCGATTGTAAAAACTTGGAGCCAAATGAATTGAGATAGTGAATTTTGAACCCAATTTTTCATTATTCTTGTGATATATGATGTCACGTCGCGCGGGGTGTGACGACGCGCTCGTGCGAATCCGGCAAGTGTACCGGACTGCCGTCAAGTAATAAAAGATATCGAACCCACAGAGACTGTGTTCCCGAATCACAATGAATTTCGAATCGATTAAGTTCTGGACTTTTTAGAGAGGGTTTTGAAATTGGTTTTTGAATTGAAAGATAGATGAGCAGAGAACAATTAAAACAGAAAACAATTGTTTATGGGGTTTTTATCTAAAACGGATTCCTAGGGATTTGGGTTACCTTTGAGGCTGTTTATGTTGCTAACAGATTTACCTTTGTTGATTACCGAAATTGCCTTGAAGGCGAGTTTATCCTCTGATAGCTTAAGCTCCCTCTCGGGTTACAAAAGCCGTGCCCAATTGACCCGACCCCTACTCTCGTGGTAGTCGATCCCAGATTGGACCCTTTGCGTTCGTGACAACTCGTTGCTCCTCGAGGGACGGCTTCTAACTCTCGTGATTTCAGTCCCAAGTCTGACTTCTATAGGTCCGACACCCAAGTTCACCGCTAGGTTCCTCCTTGAAATGTCTCGGTCATGCAAACAACCCTAGTTCACCGCTAGGTTCCTCCTTGGATCATTCACATCTCACAAACCAGTGGCTGCCGGGCTTTACGAGTGAATCACCCTAGAGATCCTAAGTTCACCGTTAGGTTCCTCCTTAGAACGTCTATGTCACGTAAATAAACGGTTGCCGAAATTCATGAGTGATAAACACACTAGAAATCAGATCTAAAACAATTATGAAATCAACAATGGTTTCAACATCAAATTAACATCATTTACAAACCTTGGGCAGAGCCCTAGTCCCTAGAAACTAACTACTACTCCAGTCTTGCCATGGAGATGACAAGCTGGGTTGACAACATAATGAAAATCAGAAAAGAGAAGAGAGGAGAAGAGGAGAAGAGATCCTAAATCTATGTGTTGTTCAATTCTCTGATGTCCTCCCTGGATCTGATGCCTTGGTCCATATTTATAGAAATGGGGAAGTTAGAGTCCCAAACCAACTCAAAATCTGATCTATTTCGGTTTCTTCAGGTCCAAGTAATGCGCGTCACGGCCGTGATGGCCATCACGGCAAGGCCGTGAGGGTCTCTGCCTCCCTCGCACTCTGGAAAATCCACTTTCGCGACGCAGATTGTTTCGCGACGCGAGACTTCAGTTTCATGGCCCGTGAAGAATTTCACGGTAGGGCCGTGATGTGCTCTGACTTTTGGTGGTTTTGGGTCACGGCCGTGATGGCTATCACGGCCAGGCCGTGACAGACTCTGACTTCAGCCTTTGTTCTTTTTCAGTTTTGCTCGATCATGGCCGTGATGGGCATCACGGCTAGGCCGTGATGGGCTCTGTTTGGCTCATTTTCTTCAGTTTTAAAGCTCCATCTTCATCCAAACTTCATCATGGTTGATCTTGAGCAATTTACCCTTGATATCTGCAAAACAACACACGAAAACCGCCTTACCCGTTCCAAAGGAAAATTAACCTAAAATCTAATTAAAAATGCCTAAACTACATGAAAATGCATGCAAAATGATAGACAAAGATGATGTGGAATCACACTCATCAAATCACCCCCCGCTTAAAACTTTGCTTGTCCTCAAGCAATTACTCAGGCCATAAGATAAATCAATCAAAGCATGGATAGTGAACCAAGAACCCTAGAAGCTAATCCAAGTAATAGGCGTTTTTAATAAGCACTCAAGAGATAATCAAGTTCAAGTCCAATTAGAAGCTTAGGTTCTTCAAGTTCATGTTCTCACTGATTTGGGCACTCGTCTCACCTCACTCAAGTGTTTTAGGGTTTATGACAATTCACTCCATTTCCTCAAGTAAAGTATTTTACCATAGGCTTGACTATTAACCAAATCTCTACTTTATTTAAGAAAACACTTAAGAATCAAGAGGTCTTTTCCTTTGGTTGTAATGTGGCCATGGGATTTATTGTAAGGTGGGAAAATCAAGGAAAGGGAATTTCAAGAAGGCTAGACAAATCATCAAACATTGCAAAGCATGACACCTTCTAAAATACCCCTTTTTTAGGCTTTGGTTTACTTTTCCACCTTTTTTCCTTCTATTATTATTATTTTTTCTTTTTCTTTTCATTTCTCACATTCTTTGTCATCCCCTTCTCCATTTTTTCTGTTTATTTCATTTTTATTTGTTTGGAGAAGGGGAGATTTATAGCTCAAGAGAAATTACTTTCTAGCTTTTTCTTCCCATACTTTTTCCAACTACCATTTTGCCCTTTTTGTAATACTTTAAAAGGTGCCATACCAAACATTATTTATCAAATTAATTCATGGTACCAAGAAAAGTATTTTTTTTCTTTAGGCTCAAAATTGGGCAACTAAGGGGTAGCATTTATCAATCAAAGCTCGGGAGGCCGGAAAAATACCTAGTGCCTCAATCATATCCAAAAATGTTTTCAAAAATTTTTAAGTTTTGAAATGGTTTCAAGTCAAGTTCTAGAAAATACAGTCCATGAGGAATTAAATCACTCTATCACAAGAAATGGGGTAGATTTAGTGAATACCCCTATTGGCTCAAAATCTTACATTTAGTAGTTCAAAAATCAGTGAGGTACACAAGTTTAAGGAACCACATGCTAATTATCAACTATCAAATGACTATCTCTAGAATTTTTATTTTTAGCCATATCACAAGAATAATGAAAAATTGGGTTCAAAATTCACTATCTCAATTCATTTGGCTCCAAGTTTTTACAATCGGATGCATGTTCTAAGTGAGGGGAAATCTAGAGAATGTGATCATACCAATCTAAGCCTATGTGAATGCAACATGAATGCAACAATGCAAATGCAAAAATAAATACCCCCACCCCAAGCTTGATTACTTACATTGTCTCCAATGTAAATAATCAAGTCGGAGAGAGGAGAAAAATGGAACAACTTACCGAGTCGGTAGTGGGTGTTGGCTTCACATTCCAGTCAAAACTTGGGTAGAAATTGTATCACGGCCGTGAGGCTCATCACGGCTAGGCCGTGATCGTTTCTGGTCCTCAGGAGTTGCCCTGTCACGGCCGTGATCTACATCACGGCTAGGCCGTGATTCTCTCTGGCCTTGGCATCCTACTCATCACGCCCGTGATGGTTGTCACGGCTAGGCCGTGTTCCTTTCTGTGCTCTTGTTTATTTCATCACGGCCGTGACCACTGTCACGGCCAGGGCGTGATGGCCTCTGACTTTATTTTTTTATGCTCTTCTTCTCTTTCTCAACCTGAAAACACTAGACAAACTTATTAATGATATTTTTGCCTCTTGATCTTCTCAAATTATTCAAGAGGTTAAATCAAAAACAAAAGGAAAAAGGGAAAGAAAACTTGGGTTGCCTCCCAAGAAGCGCTTATTTATGGTCTTAAGCTTGACCAAACTTCCTTCAATCAACCGGGGTCGGCTGGGCGTAGATGTGCAGGCACACTTTTCTTCCAAGGAGCTCCTTCAAATAGCCGTTTCTGCTCATACGGCCAATAATGCTTCCGCTTCGCTCTTTTCTCTCGGAGCTTCCTAGCCTTCCTTCCTCCCGGCGGAAGTTTTATTTCAGTATGGACAGCAACTCCAATTCCATCACTGCTGAGTGCATCATTAGCCATGCATACCTTCGGAGTTGCTTCCATGTTCAGTTCTTCTTTTACCACTGGAGACGTTGTATCAATTCTGCACACATGGCTCTCAAAAGGAAGGTTGTTATCAGAGTTAGACAATTGAAAATCGATCCTTCCTTCCTCTACAGTTAGAGAGAGCTTCCCATTCCTTACGTCTATTACTGCTCCAGCAGTTGCCAAGAATGGCCTTCCTAAAATGATGGGGAATTCAGAATTCCCTTTCATATCCAATACCAGGAAGTCGGTAGGGATGAAGAATTTCCCTACCTTCACAGGGACATTCTCTAGTATGCCTAGAGGAGTCCTAGTTGAGCCGTCCGCAAATTGTAAGGAGAATTTGAACGGTCTCAACTCTTTACTTTCCAACCTTTCCATGATAGTAAGGGGCATCAAGCTCGCACTAGCCCCTAAGTCACATAAGGCTTGGTCAATGTGCACTTGTTCAATTGAGCAAGCGATGGAGAAACTACCTGGGTCTTTCAGTTTAGTAGGCATTTTAGTCTCTACATCTACTTGCTTTTTCCTAACCAACCTTTGTGGGAAAGGTATCGGGGGTTGGTACGGTGGTGGAGGGACATATTTCGGTTCTGGTTCTTCTTTTTCGCTCATGTCTTCCTCCTGGTTCCACCTCCATTTCACCTACCCCCACCCCAAGCTTATCATCCCTCAAGTGTATGACATTGCAATGCTCATTGGGATTTGCTTGGGTTGCCCCGGAATGCACCCTTAGGTCTCGAGTACGTCTCGGCTTGTTGGGCAATCTGGTTTTCTAGCATCTTGTTATGAGTTGCTAAGTTGTCTACCTTAGATGCTAGATCCTTTATTGCCTCACTCACTGCTCTTCCTTGTTGTCTAAACTCCTCATTCTGTTTTGTCTCGAGTTTCGACAAAACTTTCAAATAAAGTCTCGAGTTTAGATCTTTGTACCGAGGGTACCCCTTGTGTGGTTCTCTTATTACCTTGACCTTCTTGGAACTCATGGTTGAGCGTGTTGCTGTAGTTGCCGTAGGAGAGGTAAGGGTTGTTCCTTCTTTGGTTGTAGGGATTTGGGGAGCATAGTTGGGCAGCTTCGGGTTCGGATCATAGTAGTTGTTACAAGAGTTCACTTGCTCACCCGAAGCGCCGGATCCATGTGGGCATCCCATCATGTCATGTCCCTGCATTCCACAAATCTCACAAACAAGGTTAGTAGCACCTAATGCACTCACATTAGCTTTTTCAAGCCGATCAAAACGTTTATTAAGTGAGTATATCTTTGACATAATAAGATCTGTGCTATTTACCTCAAACTTACCCCCCGAAATCTTGTTCGGGTTATTACCTCTTTCGGATCCCCATTGGTGGTAGTTGGTGGCAACATTCTCGATGATGTTGAATGCCTCAGTGAGAGGCCTATTCATAAACGCTCCACCGGCTGCAGAATCTAGTGACACCTTCGAAGAGTAGTCTAATCCGTTATAGAAGGTGTGCACTATTAACCATCTCTCGAGTCCGTGATGTGGGCACGACTCCAGCAGTCCCTTGTATCGATCCCAAGCTTCCGATAATGATTCTCCGTCTTTCTGGAAGAAGCCGGTGATCTGGGTTCTTATGTAGGCCGTCTTGGATGGAGGGAAGAATTTCTCCAAGAATGCCTGCTCCAATTGGTCCCAAGTGGTCAAAGTGTTAGTGGGGATTTGCTTAAGCCAGGCCTTCGCCTTTCCAGTGAGAGATGAGGGGAACAGTCTCAAACGCACAACATCGACTGAGGCTCCATGAATCCGGATTGCGTCGGTGAACTCTAAAAATGTCTCTATGTGATCGGTCGGGTCCTCCGAAGGCAATCCTCCGAATTGATGTTGCCTAATCATGTTGATTAGCATAGGCGGTATGGTATAGTTTTCCGCCTCAATCTCTGGCCTTGCAATCCCAGTTCGCAAGCCTCTCGCATTTGGGGCTGCGTAATCCTTCAAAGGTTTTGTATCCGGTTGATTCGCCATGAGTGGAACGGGACTCAACCTTTCTCCCTCTCTTTGTAGTCTTCTACGTCTGTGGAAGGTCCTCTCGATCTCCGGATCAATCTCACTAAGGCTACCAAGACTTAGGGATCTTTGCATATAACACACAGAGAGATGGATACAATAGAAGGAAAAGAATTTTTTTGATTTTTGACTTTTGATTTTTTTTTATTTATTTATTTCAGAAATAAAAATCAAATAAAAAGAAAAGGGTCCAGAAAATCAATTTAAAAACTAATTGAAATTCGAAAAGGCACAGTCCCCGGCAACGGCGCCAAAAACTTGATGTCGCGTCAGTCGACGACGCTCGTGCGAATCCGGCAAGTGTACCGGACTGCCGTCAAGTAATAAAAGATATCGAACCCACAGAGACTGTGTTCCCGAATCACAATGAATTTCGAATCGATTAAGTTCTGGACTTTTTAGAGAGGGTTTTGAAATTGGTTTTTGAATTGAAAGATAGATGAGCAGAGAACAATTAAAACAGAAAACAATTGTTTATGGGGTTTTTATCTAAAACGGATTCCTAGGGATTTGGGTTACCTTTGAGGCTGTTTATGTTGCTAACAGATTTACCTTTGTTGATTACCGAAATTGCCTTGAAGGCGAGTTTATCCTCTGATAGCTTAAGCTCCCTCTCGGGTTACAAAAGCCGTGCCCAATTGACCCGACCCCTACTCTCGTGGTAGTCGATCCCAGATTGGACCCTTTGCGTTCCGTGACAACTCGTTGCTCCTCGAGGGACGGCTTCTAACTCTCGTGATTTCAGTCCCAAGTCTGACTTCTATAGGTCCGACACCCAAGTTCACCGCTAGGTTCCTCCTTGAAATGTCTCGGTCATGCAAACAACCCTAGTTCACCGCTAGGTTCCTCCTTGGATCATTCACATCTCACAAACCAGTGGCTGCCGGGCTTTACGAGTGAATCACCCTAGAGATCCTAAGTTCACCGTTAGGTTCCTCCTTAGAACGTCTATGTCACGTAAATAAACGGTTGCCGAAATTCATGAGTGATAAACACACTAGAAATCAGATCTAAAACAATTATGAAATCAACAATGGTTTCAACATCAAATTAACATCATTTACAAACCTTGGGCAGAGCCCTAGTCCCTAGAAACTAACTACTACTCCAGTCTTGCCATGGAGATGACAAGCTGGGTTGACAACATAATGAAAATCAGAAAAGAGAAGAGAGGAGAAGAGGAGAAGAGATCCTAAATCTATGTGTTGTTCAATTCTCTGATGTCCTCCCTGGATCTGATGCCTTGGTCCATATTTATAGAAATGGGGAAGTTAGAGTCCCAAACCAACTCAAAATCTGATCTATTTCGGTTTCTTCAGGTCCAAGTAATGCGCGTCACGGCCGTGATGGCCATCACGGCCAGGCCGTGACGGTCTCTGCCTCTGCACTTCTGGAAAATCCAATTTCTCGCGACGCGAGATATGTTTCGCGACGCGAGACTTCAGTTTCATGGCCCGTGAAGAATTTCACGGCAGGGCCGTGATGTGCTCTGACTTTTGGTGGTTTTGGGTCACGGCCGTGATGGCTATCACGGCCAGGCCGTGACAGACTCTGACTTCAGCCTTTGTTCTTTTTCAGTTTTGCTCGATCATGGCCGTGATGGGCATCACGGCTAGGCCGTGATGGGCTCTGTTTGGCTCATTTTCTTCAGTTTTAAAGCTCCATCTTCATCCAAACTTCATCATGGTTGATCTTGAGCAATTTACCCTTGATATCTGCAAAACAACACACGAAAACCGCCTTACCCGTTCCAAAGGAAAATTAACCTAAAATCTAATTAAAAATGCCTAAACTACATGAAAATGCATGCAAAATGATAGAAAAAGATGATGTGGAATCACACTCATCAATATGGCTAAAAATAAAAATTCTTGAGATAATCATTTGATAGTTGATAATTAGCATGTGGTTCCTTAAACTTGTGTACCTCACTGATTTTTGAACTACTAAATGTAAGATTTTGAGCCAAAAGGGGTATTCACTAAATCTACCCCATTTCTTGTGCTAGTGTGTTGTAATTCCTCTTGGACTGTATTTTCTAGAACTTGACTTGAAACCATTTCAAAACTTAAAAATTTCTGAAAACATTTTTGGAAATGATTGAGGCACTAGGTATTTTTCCGGCCTCCCGAGCTTTGAATGATAAATGCTACCCCTTAGTTGCCCAATTTTGAGCCTAAAGAAAAAATACTTTTCTTGGTACCTTGAATTAATTTGATAAATAGTGCTTGGTATGGCACCTTTTAAAGTATTAAAAAAAGGGCAAAACGGTAGTTGGAAAAAGTATGGGATGAAAAAGCTAGAAAGTAATTTCTCTTGAGCTATAAATCTCCCCTTCTCCAAACAAATAAAAATGAAATAAACAAAGAAAAAAAAATGGAGAAGGGGATGACAAAGAAAGTGAGAAATGAAAAGAAAAAGAAAAAAAAATTAAATGAAGGAAGAAAGGTGGAAAAGTAAACCAAAGCCCAAAAAGGGGTATTTTAGAAGGTGTCATGCTTTGTAATGTTTGATAATCTGTCTAGCCTTCTTGAAATTCCCTTTCCTTGATTTTCCCACCTTACAATAAATCCCATGGCCACATTACAACCAAAGGAAAAGACCTCTTGATTCTTAAGTGTTTTCATTAATAAAGTGGAGATTTGGTTAATGGTCAAGCCTATGGTAAAATACTTTCCTTGAGGAAATGGAGTGAATTGTCATAAACCCTAAAACACTTGAGTGAGGTGAGATGAGTGCCCAAATCAGTGAGGACATGAACTTGAAAAAAAAAAAAAACCTAAGCTTCTAATTGGACTAGAAATTGATTATCTCTTGAGTGCTTATTAAAAATGCCTATTACTTGGATTAGCTTCTAGGGTTCTTGGTTCACTATCCATGCTTTGAATGATTTATATCTTATGGCCTGAGTAATTGCTTGAGGACAAGCAAAGTTTTAAGCTTGGGGTGATTTGATGAGTGTGATTTCACCTCATCTTTGTCCATCATTTTGCATGCATTTTCATGTATTTTAGGCATATTTTTATTAGATTTTAGGTTAATTTTCCTTTGGAACGGGTAAGGCGGTTTTCGTGTGTTGTTTTGCAGATATCAAGGGTAAATTGCTCAAGATCAACCATGATGAAGTTTGGATGAAGATGGAGCTTTAAAACTGAAGAAAATGAGCCAAACAGAGCCCATCACGACCTAGCCGTGATGCCCATCACGGCCATGATCGAGCAAAACTGAAAAAGAACAAAGGCTGAAGTCAGAGTCTGTCACGGCCTAGCCGTGATAGCCATCACGGCCGTGACCCAAAACCACCACAAGTCAGAAGCTGTCAGGGCCAGGCCATGATGGCCATCACGGCCGTGATGGCCGTCACGGCCAGGCCGTGATGAGCATCACGGCCATGACAGACCAACCAGTGAAGAATTTTCAAGGCAGAATCCGTCACGGCCAGGCCGTGATAGCCATCACGGCCGTGACGCGTATTACTTGGCTCAGAAGTAACAGAATTGGATCTAATTTGAGTTGGATTAGGACTCTAACTGCCCAATTCTATAAATAAGGGACCAGGCAGAGGCAGAAAATATCAGACCTTTGGGGCTACTACTCTAGGCATAGATTTAGGATCTCTTTGTTCTTCTCCTTCTTCTCTTAGTTATTTTCATGTTATTTGTAATCATGCCTGTCATCTCCATGGCAAGGCGTGAGTAGTAGCATAGTTTCTAGGGATTAGGGCTCTGCCCAAGTTTGTTTATGATGTAAATTTGATGTAAACTCTTTGTTAATTACGATTTACTTTAGATCTGATTTCTAGTGTTTAATCAATCGTAAAAATCGGCGACCGCTTATTTGCGTGACGTAGGCGTTTCTAAGGAGGAACCTAGCGGTGAACTTAGGATTTCTAGTGTGTTTCACACGTAAAGTTCGGCACGCTTATCGCCGAGACGTAGATATTCTAAGGAGGAACCTAGCGGTGAACTTAGGTTATTTGCATGACTTAGACATTCTAGGGAGGAACCTAGCGGTGAACCTAGGTGTCGGATCTATAGAGTCAGACTTGGGACTGAAATCACGAGAGTTAGAAGCCGTCCCTCGAGGATCAATGAGTTGTCACGAAACGCAAAGGGTTCAATATGGGATCGACTACCACGAGAGTAGGGGTCGGGTCAATTGGGCACGGCTTTTGTAACCCGAGAGGGAGCTTAAGCTATTAGAGGATAAACTCGCCTTCAAGGCAATTTCGCTAATTAACAAGGGTAATCAACTTCATAACGTAAACGATCTTGTGGTAACCTAAATCCCTAGGAACCCATTTAGATCTGAAAAATCAAAAAGATTTGTTTTCTGTTTTGTTTGATTCTGTTTTATCTCTTAAATTCAAATTCAAAAACCATTTCAAAAATATAAAAATCTTTTTAAACAGTCCAGATCTAATCGATTTGATAATTAGTTGCGATTCGAGAACACAGTCTCTGTGGGATCGATATCTTTTATTACTTGGCGACGATCCGGTACACTTGCCGGAATCGCACGTGCATTCGCACGCTACCATCCTCCTGATTCTCCTGATCCTCATTTTCTTTGTTTCCTGAACAAAATAAACCTGCATAACAGTCTATACACAAAGCAGTGCCAGTACAATAACAATCAACACATGAATTAGAATCAGGGGAGTCAACACACAGTTCATCAACAGAAACATTATCAACATTATCATCAAAAGTGTCTTCAGGAATAACTTGTGACTCTGTATGTTCTTCAAGGGGCTGTGGAGTTAGCATTGCAGCCGAGTTGGCGACAATTTGATCAATTAGAATGGACAATTTCTGAGATTCAGCTTCGCTCCTTTGTTGGGCTTCAAGATTTTGCTCTGCCATCCGCTGAAATTCGAGATTTTGTTCTGCCATCCTCTGTTGGAATTCGAGATTGTATGCTTCCATTTGTGCAGTTATCTGTCCAGCCATTTGCTTGAACAGGTCCTCTAGGGAAGGTTCGGAAGGTGCAGCTCTGAAGGCGGGATAGTATCTAAACAGGAAGGCTTCCTTCAAATCAAACCAGCTTGAGATGGAATTCTCATCAAGACAATACAACCAATCCCTTGCAGCGCCTTCAAGTGAGAACTGGAAAGCTTCCATCTTGATGTGGTCTTCTGTTATTCATGCAGGTCTCAGCATTATAGAGCAAGCAATCTGGAATTCCCTCAGATGCTCCTGCGGATTTTCACCTGCAAGACCACTAAACCTTGGCAACCAGTATGATAAACCATAAAAATCAGGAAAATATATGCATGGTGGTTTATAATTAACATTAGGCATGTAACCTTGCATATAATTATCCACTGGAAGGAACTAGGAATTGTAACCAGACAACACAGCTAAAACTAATTCAGCAAAGATTTTTTTTATATATTTTTCTGCTAATAACAACAAACAAGAGTCTCCGGCAACGGCGCCAATTTTTGGCCGCCCTGTCGCCACGCGCCAAAAAAAACGAGCGTTTACAAAAATAATGCAGATACGGAAGCGACAACTCGGATGTCGTCTCTCAAGGACTCTTAGGCGTTGTTATTATTAACAGAAAATTAATTTTGGGGGGTTGCCGATTGAAATAAAATAAAGAAAACAAAAATAGAAACAGAGCAATAAAACAAGGCAGTTAAAAGAGATTAACAAATAAACTAAAGACGATCAACCTACTGTTCTCGGTTTCCCACTATCATTGGTTCATATAAATCCAAGCCCTAAGCAGATTCTAATCCCCTCCCGGTTGTAGCAACAATTAACAACGCAATCACTACTACGGATGTATGTTCCTATTCCCGAAATAACAAACGGGGTTAAGCTCTCATGAACAAACGAACACACGCGAAATAACAAACGCGATTAAGTATAGAAACATAACATCACCGAAATGAATCAACACAACATTATACACTCCTGAAATAACAAACAGAAATGTATAGCATGGCATTGAAAAGAGAAAAGCAAATGAAAACAGGAAATACACAACCTCAAGTGTGGTAATGGAAACCAATTGCAGTAGATTAATCTAGGAGACTAGCTCTCCATTACAAAAATAAACACAAAAGAAAAGAATTAAACTACTGAACTACAACTACTGACTAACTAAAACTAGCTAGCCACCAGCCTAAAGCTAGCCTACCTTCAGTTCTGTGTAAGACTGACTTATATACAACTTCTGGACTACCAGGACTCGCGAGGAGAGCACACATTCGCGAGGCGAATAATGCGAACAGTCTGCAACTTTTGATCTTCTCGCGAGGCGAGCATATCCTTCGCGAGGCGAAACTCTTCAGATTCCAAACTGTAACGCCCGTGACCTTCAACATGCGCAAATCGTGATGGCTTCTGATCTTCCAAGGTTGGATTACTCGCGAGGCGAGTCAAGTCTTCGCGGGGCGAGACAGAATGGATTGCATTTTCTGGAACAGCCACCTTCTGGTTCGTGAGGCGAACATCCTTCTCGCGGGGCGAAAGATCCAAAATTATTCCTTTTTATTAACCTGAAAACAGAAAATAGAAAAAGTGTTTTATTTAACTCTAAATCAACTAAATTAACCTAAAAATACTTTATGGACTCAAAATACTGCTTAAAGGCAATAAGTCTAATTTGGGTGAAAATGATATAAAATTAGCACAAAGCCAATGTTTTTATTAGTTATAAAACCAGTCAACAAGAGGCTCATCACCAATCTCCACTTTAATCCCCATTATTGATTTCCAAATTCGAATTTCGAATTCAAAGGTTGGAGCGGGTTATCTAAGCTCTGTATCCAACACCTGATTGACTGGCAGGAAATGCTTTCCCTTTTCTTGTTCCTTTTCTGTAACCGATATTTGATAGTGGTGGGGCCCACACAGTTGGGGGCGGCCAATCGATGAGATCCTGACTAGATCCAACCTCGGTTATGCGAATGGATATCTGCCTCAGAAGGGATGTCGGGGCATATGAACCGGGACCAATCTCCGCTTTAATCCCCATTATTGATTTACAAATTCGAATTTCGAATTTAAAGGGTGGAGCGGGTTATCTAAGCTATGTATCCAACAACTGATTCACTGGCAGGAAATGCTTTCCCTTTTGTTTTTCCTTTTCTGTACCCGACAATTGATAGTGGTGGGGCCCACACAGTTGGGGGCGGCCAATCGATGAGATCCTGACTAGATCCAACCTCGGATATGCCAATGGATATCTGCCTCAGAGGGGCTGCCGGGGCATATGAACCGGGACCAATCTCCACTTTAATCCCCATTATTGATTTCCAAATTCGAATTTCGAATTTAAAGGGTGGAGAGGGTTATCTAAGCTCTGTATCGAACACCTGATTGACTGGCAGGAAATGTTTTCCCTTTTGTTTTTCCTTTTCCGTACCCGACAATTTATAGTGGTGGGCCCCACACAGTTGGGGGCGGCCAATCGATGAGATCCTGACTAGATCCAACCTCGGTTATGCCAATGGATATCTGCCTCAGAGGGGCTGCCGGGGCATTTGAACCGGGACCAATCTCCACTTTAATCCCCATTATTGATTTCCAAATTCGAATTTCAAATTTAAAGGGTGGAGCGGGTTATCTAAGCTCAGATCCAACACTGATTGATCGGCAGAAATGCTTTCCCTTTTATTGTTCCTTTTCTGTAACCGATATTTGATAGTGGTGGGGCCCACACAGTTGGGGGCGGCCAATCGATGAGATCCTGACTAGATCCAACCTCGGTTATGCCAATGGATATCTGCCTCAGAAGGGATGTCGGGGCATATGAACCGGGACCAATCTCCACTTTAATCCCCATTATTGATTTCCAAATTCGAATTTCGAATTTAAAGGGTGGAGCGGGTTATCTAAACTATGTATCCAACAACTGATTCACTGGCAGGAAATGCTTTCCCTTTTGTTTTTCCTTTTCCGTACCCGACAATTGATAGTGGTGGGGCCCACACAGTTGGGGGCGGCCAATCGATGAGATCCTGACTAGATCCAACCTCGGTTATGCCAATGGATATCTGCCTCAGAGGGGCTGCCGGGGCATTTGAACCGGGACCAATCTCCACTTTAATCCCCATTATTGATTTGCAAATTCTAATTTCAAATTTAAAGGGTGGAGCGGGTTATCTAAGCTCTATATCCAACACCTGATTGACTGGCAGGAAATGCTTTCCCTTTTGTTTTTCCTTTTCCGTACCTTACAATTGATAGTGGTGGGGCCCACACAGTTGGGGGTTGCCAATCGATGAGATCCTGACTAGATCCAACCTCAGTTATGCCAATGGATATCTGCCTCAAAAAGGCTGCCAGAGCATATGAACCGAGGCCAATCTCCACTTTAATCCCCATTATTGATTTCAAAATTCGAATTTTGAATTTAAAGGGTGGAGTAGGTTATCTAAGCTCAGATCCAACACTGATTGAATCGGGCAGAAATGCTTTCCCTTTTGTTTTTCCTTTTATGTACCCGACAATTGATAGTGGTGGGGCCCACATAGTTGGGGGCGGCCAATGGATGAGATCCTGACTAGATCCAACCTCGGTTATGCCAATGGATATCTGCCTCAAAAGGGCTGCCAGGGCATATGAACCGGGACCAATCTCCGCTTTAATCCCCATTATTAAATTCCAAATTCGAATTTCGAATTTAAAGGGTGCATCGGGTTATCTAAGCTATGTATCCAACACCTGATTGATTGGCAGGAAATGCTTTCCCTTTTGTTTTTCCTTTTCCATACCCGACAATTGATAGTTGTTGCACCCACACAGTTAGGGGCGGCCAATCGATGAGATCCTGACTAGATCCAACCTCGGTTATTGCAATGGATAACTACCTCAAAAGGGCTGCTAGTGCATATGAACCGGGACCAATCTCCACTTTAATCCCCATTATTGATTTCCAAATTCGAATTTCGAATTTAAAGGGTGGAGCGGGTTATCTAAGCTATGTATCCAACACCTGATTCACAGGTAGGAAATGCTTTCCCTTTTGTTTTTCCTTTTATGTACCCGACAATTGATAGTGGTGGGGCCCACATAGTTGGGGGCGGCCAATCGATGAGATCCTGACTAGATCCAACCTCGGTTATGCCAATGGATATCTGCCTCAAAAGGGTTGCCAGGGCATATGAACCGGGACCAATCTCCACTTTAATCCCCATTATTGATTTCCAAATTCGAATTTCGAATTCAAAGGTTGGAGCGGGTTATCTATGCTCTGTATCCAACACCTGATTGACTGGCAGGAAATGCTTTCCCTTTTATTGTTCCTTTTCTGTAACCGGTATTTGATAGTGGTGGGGCACACACAGTTGGGAGCGGCCAATCGATGAGATCCTGACTAGATCCAACCTCGGTTATGCCAATGGATATCTGCCTCAGAAGGGAAGTCGGGGCATATGAACCGGGACCAATCTCCGCTTTAATCCCCATTATTGATTTCCAAATTCGAATTTCAAATTTAAAGGGTGGAGCGGGTTATCTAAGCTCTGTATCCAACACCTGATTGACTGGCAGGAAATGCTTTCCCTTTAGTTTTTCCTTTTTCGTACCTGACAATTGATAGTGGTGGGGCCCACACAGTTGGGGGTTGCCAATCGATGAGATCCTGACTAGATCCAACCTCAGTTATGCCAATGGATATCTGCCTCAAAAAGGCTGCCAGGGCATATGAACCGGGGCCAATCTCCACTTTAATCCCCATTATTGATTTCCAAATTGGAATTTTAAATTTAAAGGGTGGAGTAGGTTATCTAAGCTCTGTATCCAACACCTGATTGACCGGCAGGAAATGTTTTCCCTTTTGTTTTTCCTTTTATGTACCCGACAATTGATAGTGGTGGGGACCACATAGTTGGGGGCGGCCAATCGATGAGATCCTGACTAGATCCAACCTCGGTAATGCCAATGGATATCTGCCTCAAAAGGGCTGCCAGGGCATATGAACCGGGACCAATCTCCGCTTTAATCCCCATTATTGATTTCCAAATTCGAATTTTGAATTTAAAGGGTGGAGTGGGTTGTCTAAGCTATGTATCCTACACCTGATTGACTGGCAGAAATGTTGTCCCTTTTGTTTTTCCTTTACCGTACCCGACAATTGATAGTGGTTGGGCCCACACAGTTGGGGGTGGCCAATCGATGAGATCCTGACTAGATCCAACCTCGGTTATGCCAATGGATATATGCCTCAAAAGGGCTGCCAAGGTAGTGAACCGGGGCCAATCTCCATTTTAATCCCCAATATTAAATTCCAAATTCGAATTTCGAATTTAAAGGGTGCATCGGGTTATCTAAGCTATGTATCCAACACCTGATTGATTGGCAGGAAATGCTTTCCCTTTTGTTTTTCCTTTTCCATACCCGACAATTGATAGTTGTTGCGCCCACACAGTTAGGGGCGGCCAATCGATGAGATCCTGACTAGATCCAACCTCGGTTATTCCAATGGATAACTACCTCAAAAGGGCTGCCAGGGCATATGAACCGGGACCAATCTCCACTTTAATCCCGATTATTGATTTCCAAATTCGAATTTCGAATTTAAAGGGTGGTGCGGGTTATCGAAGCTATGTATCCAGCACAAGATTGGCTGGCTGGAAATACTTTCCCTTTTGTTTTTCCTTTTCCCTACCCGAAAATTGATAGCGGTGGGGTCCACACAGTTGGGGGCGGCCAATCGATGAGATCCTGACTAGATCCAACCTCGGTTATGCCAATGGATATCTGCCTTAGAGGGGCTGCCGGGGCATATGAACCGGGACCAATCTCCGCTTTAATCCCCATTATTGATTTCCAAATTCGAATTTCAAATTTAAAGGATGGAGCGGGTTATCTAAGCTCTGTATCCAACACCTTATTGACTGGCAGGAAATGCTTTCCCTTTTGTTTTTCCTTTTCCGTACCCGAAAATTGATAGTGGTGGGGCCCACACAGTTGGGGGCGACCAATCGATGAGATCCTGACTAGATCCAACCTTGGTTTTGCCAATGGATATCTTTCTCAAAAGGGCTGCTAGTGCATATGAACCGGGACCAATCTCCACTTTAATCCCCATTATTGATTTCCAAATTCGAATTTCGAATTTAAAGGGTGGAGCGGGTTATCTAAGCTATGTATCCAACACCTGATTCACAGGCAGGAAATGCTTTCCCTTTTGTTTTTCCTTTTATGTACCCGACAATTGATAGTGGTGGGGCCCACATAGTTGGGGGCGGCCAATCGATGAGATCCTGACTAGATCCAACCTCGGTTATGCCAATGGATATCTGCCTCAAAAGGGTTGCCAGGGCATATGAACCGGGACCAATCTCCACTTTAATCCCCATTATTGATTTCCAAATTCGAATTTCGAATTCAAAGGTTGGAGCGGGTTATCTAAGCTCTGTATCCAACACCTGATTGACTGGCAGGAAATGCTTTCCCTTTTATTGTTCCTTTTCTGTAACCGGTATTTGATAGTGGTGGGGCCCACACAGTTGGGAGCGGCCAATCGATGAGATCCTGACTAGATCCAACCTCGGTTATGCCAATGGATATCTGCCTCAGAAGGGATGTCGGGGCATATGAACCGGGACCAATCTCCGCTTTAATCCCCATTATTGATTTCCAAATTCGAATTTCAAATTTAAAGGGTGGAGCGGGTTATCTAAGCTCTGTATCCAACACCTGATTGACTGGCAGGAAATGTTTTCCCTTTTGTTTCTCCTTTTCAGTACTCGACAATCGATAGTGGTGGGGCCCACACAGTTGGGGGCGGCCAATCGATGAGATCCTGACTAGATCCAACGTCAGTTATGACAATGGATATCTGCCTCAGAGGGGCTGCCAGGGCATTTGAACCGGGACCAATCTCCACTTTAATCCCCATTATTGATTTCCAAATTCGAATTTCAAATTTAAAGGATGGAGCGGGTTATCTAAGCTCTGTATCCAACACCTTATTGACTGGCAGGAAATGCTTTCCCTTTTGTTTTTCCTTTTCCGTACCCGAAAATTGATAGTGGTGGGGCCCACACAGTTGGGGGCGACCAATCGATGAGATCCTGACTAGATCCAACCTCGGTTATGCCAATGGATATCTTTCTCAAAAGGGCTGCCAGTACATATGAACCGGGACCAATCTCCACTTTAATCCCCATTATTGATTTCCAAATTCGAATTTCGAATTTAAAGGGTGGAGCGGGTTATCTAAGCTATGTATCCAACACCTGATTCACTGGCAGGAAATGCTTTCCCTTTTGTTTTTCCTTTTCTGTACCCGACAATTGATAGTGGTGGGGCCCACACAGTTGGGGGCGGCCAATCGATGAGATCCTGACTAGATCCAACCTCGGTTATGCCAATGGATATCTGCCTCAAAAGGGTTGCCAGGGCATATGAACCGGGACCAATCTCCACTTTAATCCCCATTATTGATTTCCAAATTCGAATTTCGAATTCAAAGGTTGGAGCGGGTAATCTAAGCTCTGTATCCAACACCTGATTGACTGGCAGGAAATGATTTCCTTTTTATTGTTCCTTTTCTGTAACCGGTATTTGATAGTGGTGGGGCCCACACAGTTGGGAGCGGCCAATCGATGAGATCCTGACTAGATCCAACCTCGGTTATGCCAATGGATATCTGCCTCAGAAGGGATGTCGGGGCATATGAACCGGGACCAATCTCCGCTTTAATCCCCATTATTGATTTACAAATTCGAATTTCGAATTTAAAGGGTGGAGCGGGTTATCTAAGCTATGTATCCAACAACTGATTCACTGGCAGGAAATGCTTTCCCTTTTGTTTTTCCTTTTGCACAGATCGACAATTGATAGTGGTGGGGCCCACACAGTTGGGGGCGGCCAATCGATGAGATCCTGACTAGATCCAACCTCGGTTATGACAATGGATATCTGCCTCAGAGGGGCTGCCGGGGCATTTGAACCGGGACCAATCTCCACTTTAATCCCCATTATTGATTTCCAAATTCGAATTTCAAATTTAAAGGGTGGAGTGGGTTATCTAAGCTCTATATCCAACACCTGATTGACTGGCAAGAAATGCTTTCCCTTTTGTTTTTCCTTTTCCGTACCCGAAAATTGATAGTGGTGGGGCCCACACAGTTGGGGGCGACCAATCGATGAGATCCTGACTAGATCCAACCTCGGTTATGCCAATGGATATCTTTCTCAAAAGGGCTGCTAGCGCATTTGAACCTGTACCAATCTCCACTTTAATCCCCATTATTGATTTCCAAATTCGAATTTCGAATTTAAAGGGTGGAGCGGGTTATCTAAGCTCTGTATCCAACACCTGATTGACTTGCAGTAAATGCTTTCCCTTTTGTTTTTCCTTTTCAGTACCCGACAATTGATAGTGGTGGGGCCCATACAGTTAGGGGCGGCCATTCGATGAGATCCTTACTAGATCCAACCTCGGTTATGCCAATGGATATCTGCCTCAAAAGGGCTGCCAGGGCATATGAATCGGGACCAATCTCCACTTTAATCCCCATTATTGATTTCCAAATTCGAATTTCGAATTCAAAGGTTGGAGCGGGTTATCTAAGCTCTGTATCCAACACCTGATTGATTGGCAGGAAATGTTTTCCATTTTCTTGTTCCTTTTCTCTAACCGATATTTGATAGTGGTGGGGCCCACACAGTTGGGAGCGGCCAATCGATGAGATCCTGACTAGATCCAACCTCGGTTATGCCAATGGATATCTGCCTCAGAAGGGATGTCGGGGCATATGAACCGGGACCAATCTCCGCTTTAATCCCCATTATTGATTTACAAATTCGAATTTCGAATTTAAAGGGTGGAGCGGGTTATCTAAGCTATGTATCCAACAACTGATTCACTGGCAGGAAATGCTTTCCCTTTTGTTTTTCCTTTGCAGTACTCGACAATCGATAGTGGTGGGGCCCACACAGTTGGGGGCGGCCAATCGATGAGATCCTGACTAGATCCAACGTCGGTTATGACAATGGATATATGCCTCAGAGGGGCTGCCAGGGCATTTGAACCGGGACCAATCTCCACTTTAATCCCCATTATTGATTTCCAAATTCGAATTTCAAATTTAAAGGATGGAGTGGGTTATCTAAGCTCTGTATCCAAAACCTTATTGACTGGCAGGAAATGCTTTCCCTTTTGTTTTTCCTTTTCCGTACCCGAAAATTGATAGTGGTGGGGCCCACACAGTTGGGGGCGACCAATCGATGAGATCCTGACTAGATCCAACCTCGGTTATGCCAATGGATATCTTTCTCAAAAGGGCTGCTAGTGCATATGAACCGGGACCAATCTCCACTTTAATCCCCATTATTGATTCCCAAATTCGAATTTCGAATTTAAAGGGTGGAGCGGGTTATCTAAGTTATGTATCCAACACCAGATTCACAGGTAGGAAATGCTTTCCCTTTTGTTTTTCCTTTTATGTACCCGACAATTGATAGTGGTGGGGCCCACATAGTTGGGGGCGGCCAATCGATGAGATCCTGACTAGATCCAACCTCTGTTATGCCAATGGATATCTGCCTCAGAAAGGGTTGCTGTGGCATATGAACCGGACCAATCTCCACTTTAATCCCCATTATTGATTTCCAAATTCGAATTTCGAATTCAAAGGTTGGAGCGATTATCTAAGCTCAGATCCAACACTGATTGACTGGGCAGGAAATGCTTTCCCTTTATTTGTTCCTTTTCTGTAACCGGTATTTGATAGTGGTGGGGCCCACACAGTTGGGAGCGGCCAATCGATGAGATCCTGACTAGATCCAACCTCGGTTATGCCAATGGATATCTGCCTCGGCGGGATGTTCGGGGCATATGAACCGGACCAATCTCCGCTTTAATCCCCATTATTGATTTACAAATTCAATTTCAAATTTAAAGGGGTGGAGCGGGTTATCTAAGCTATGTATCCAACAATCGATTCACCGGGCAGGAAATGCTTTCCCTTTTGTTTTTTCTTTGCAGTACTCGACAATCGATAGTGGTGGGACCCACACAGTTGGGGGCGGCCAATCGATGAGATCCTGACTAGATCCAACGTCGGTTATGACAATGGATATATGCCTCAGAGGGGCTGCCAGGGCATTTGAACCGGGACCAATCTCCACTTTAATCCCCATTATTGATTTCCAAATTCGAATTTCTAATTTAAAGGGCGGAGCGGGTTATCTAAGCTCTGTATCCAACACCTTATTGACTGGCAGTAAATGCTTTCCCTTTTGTTTTTCCTTTTCCGTACCCGAAAATTGATAGTGGTGGGGCCCACACAGTTGGGGGCGACCAATCGATGAGATCCTGACTAGATCCAACCTCGGTTATGCCAATGGATATCTTTCTCAAAAGGGCTGCTAGTGCATATGAACCGGGACCAATCTCCACTTTAATCCCCATTATTGATTTCCAAATTCGAATTTCGAATTTAAAGGGTGGAGCGGGTTATCTAAGCTATGTATCCAACACCTGATTCACAGGCAGGAAATGCTTTCCCTTTTGTTTTTCCTTTTATGTACCCGACAATTGATAGTGGTGGGGCCCACATAGTTGGGGGCGGCCAATCGATGAGATCTTGACTAGATCCAACCTCGGTTATGCCAATGGATATCTGCCTCAAAAGGGTTGTCAGGGCATATGAACCGGGACCAATCTCCACTTTAATCCCCATTATTGATTTCCAAATTCGAATTTCGAATTCAAAGGTTGGAGCGGGTTATCTAAGCTATGTATCCAACACCTGATTGACTGGCAGGAAATGTTTTCCCTTTTATTGTTCCTTTTCTGTAATCGATATTTGATAGTGGTGGGGCCCACACAGTTGGGAGCGGCCAATCGATGAGATCCTGACTAGATCCAACCTAGGTTACGCCAATGGATATCTGCCTCAGAAGGGATGTCGGGGCATATGAACCGGGACCAATCTCCGCTTTAATCCCCATTATTGATTTACAAATTCGAATTTCGAATTTAAAGGGTGGAGCGGGTTATCTAAGCTATGTATCCAACAACTGATTCACTGGCAGGAAATGCTTTCCCTTTTGTTTTTCCTTTGCAGTACTCGACAATCGATAGTGGTGGGGCCCACACAGTTGGGGGCGGCCAATCGATGAGATCCTGACTAGATCCAACGTCGGTTATGACAATGGATATCTGCCTCAGAGGGGCTGCCAGGGCATTTGATCCGGGACCAATCTCCACTTTAATCCCCATTATCGATTTCCAAATTCGAATTTCAAATTTAAAGGATGGAGCGGGTTATCTAAGCTCTGTATCCAAAACCTTATTGACTGGCAGGAAATGCTTTCCCTTTTGTTTTTCCTTTTCCGCATTTCGAAAATTGATAGTGGTGGGGCCCACACAGTTGGGGTCGACCAATCGATGTTATCCTGAGTAGATCCTACCTCGGTTATGCCAATGTATATCTGCCTCCTACGGGGTGCCAGGGCATATCAACCGGGACCAATCTCGACTTTAATCCCCATTATTGATTTCCAAATTCAATTTTAAATTTAAAGGGTGGAGCGGGTTATCTAAGATCCAGATCCAACACCTTATTCACCGGCAGAAATGCTTTCCTTTTGTTTTTCCTTTTCGCACTTCGAAAATTGATAGTGGTGGGGCCCACACAGTTGGGGCGACCAATCGATAAGATCCTCGACTAGATCCAACCCCGGTTATGCCAATGGATATCTGTCTCAAAAGGGCGGTTGCACAGACATATGAACCGGACCAATCTCCACTTTAATCCCCACTATTGATTTCCAAATTCAAATTTCAATTTAAAGGTGGAGCGGGTTATCTAAGCTAAGTATCCAACACTGATTGACAGCAGAAATGCTTTCCCTTTTGTTTTTCCTTTTCTAGAACCGACAATTGATAGTGGTGGGGCCCACATAGTTGGGGGCGCCAATCGATGAGATCCTCGACTAGATCCAACCTCGCTTATGCCAATGGATATCTCGCCTCAAAGGATGTTCGGCATATGAACCGACCACCTTCCACTTTAATCCCCAATATTGATTTACAAATTCGAATTTCAATTCAAAGGTTGGAGCGGTTATCTAAGCTATGTATCCAACACTGATTCACCGGGCAGAAATGCTTTCCTTTTGTTTTTCCTTTTCTCAGAACCGATAGGGTATTTGATAGTGGAGGAGGTCCCCGCTAGATACAAACCTCTACATGCCAATGGATATATGCCTTGGGGGCGTGTGGGCTTGCCCGACCAATCTCCACTTTATCCCCATTATTGATTTCCAAATTCGATCAAATTGGGGGGGGGGGGGTGGCGGGCTATGTATCCAACACCTGTTCATCGGCGAAATGCTTTCCTTTGTTTTTCCTTTTCTCGTACTCCGCCAATCGGGACGATCTCCCTCTAGATCCAACCCGGTATGCCAATGGATATCTCATAGGGATGACCGGGAATGAACCGACCAATCTCCACTTTAATCCCCATTATTGATTTCCAAATTCAATTTCAAATTTAAAGGGTGGAGCGGTTATCTAAGCTCAGTATCCAACACTGATTCACGGGCAGAAATGCTTTCCTTTTGTTTTTCCTTTTCCGTACTTCGAAAATTGATAGTGGTGGGGCCCACACAGGGGCGGCCAATCGATGAGATCCTCGACTAGATCCAACCCCGGTTATGCCAATGGATATCTGCCTCCGAAGGGATGCCGTGGCATATCAACCGACCAATCTCCACTTTAATCCCCATTATTGATTTCCAAATTCGAATTTTGAAATTTAAAGGGTGGAGCGGGTTATCTAAGCTCAGATCCAACACCTTATTCACAGGCAGAAATGCTTTCCTTTGTTTTTCCTTTTCCGTACCCGAAAATTGATAGAGGTGGGCCCATACAGTTAACTCGACAAACGATGAGATCCCCGACTAGATCCAACCTCGGTTATGCCAATGGATATCTGCCTCAAAGGGGCTGCCAGGGCATATGAACCGGGACCAATATCCACTTTAATCCCGATTATTGATTTCCAAATTCGAATTTCGAATTTAAAGGGTGGAGCGGGTTATCGAAACTATGTATCCATCACCTGATTGACTGGGTAGAAATGCTTTCCCTTTTGTTTTTCCTTTTCTGTTCCCGAAAATTGATAGTGGTGGGGCCCACATAGTTGGGGGCGACCAATCGATGAGATCCTGACTAGATCCAACCTCGGTTATGCCAATGGATATCTTTCTCAAAAGGACTGCTAGTGCATATGAACCGGGACCAATCTCCACTTTAATCCCCATTATTGATTTCCAAATTCGAATTCAAAGGGTGGAGCGGGTTATCTATGCTATGTATCCAACACCTGATTCACGGTAGGAAATGCTTTCCTTTTATTTTTCCTTTTATGTACCCGACAATTGATAAGGGTGGGGCCCACATAGTGGGAGCGGCCAATCGATGAGATCCTCGACTAGATCCAACCTCTGGTTATGCCAATGGATATCTGCCCTCGCGGATGTCAGGCATATGAACCGACCAATCTCCGCTTTAATCCCCATTATTGATTTACAAATTGAATTTCAATTTAAAGGGTGGAGCGATTATCTAAGCTATGTATCCAACAATCGATTCACTGGCAGGAAATGCTTTCCCTTTTGTTTTTCCTTTTCTGTACCCGACAATTGATAGGGGTGGGGCCCACACAGTTGGGGGCGGTCAATCGATGAGATCCTGACTAGATCCAACCTCGGTTATGACAATGGATATATGCCTCAAAGGGGCTGCCAGGGCATTTGAACCGGGACCAATCTCCACTTTAATCCCCATTATTGATTTCCAAATTCGAATTTAGAATTTAAACGGTGGAGCGGGTTATCTAAGCTTTGTATCCAACACCTGATTGACTGGCAGGAAATGCTTTCCCTTTTGTTTTTCCTTTTCCGTACCCGAAAATTGATAGTGGTGGGGCCCACACAGTTGGGGGCGACCAATCGATGAGATCCTGACTAGATCCAACCTCGGTTATGCCAATGGATATCTTTCTCAAAAGGGCTGCTAGTGCATTTGAACCTGTACCAATCTCCACTTTAATCCCCATTAT
>CM061064.1:245188228-245206535 GCA_030762895.1 Sophora flavescens
TTTAATCCCCATTATTAATTTCCAAATTCGAATTTCAATTCAAAGGTTGGAAGCGGGTTATCTAATCTCCGTATCCAACACTGATTGGTGGCGGAAATGCTTTCCCTTTTATTGTTCCTTTTCTGTAACCCGATATTTGATAGTGGTGGGGCCCACACATTGTGGGCGCCAATCGATGAGATCCTGACTAGATCCAACCTCGGTTATGCCAATGGATATCTGCCTCAGAAGGGCTGTCGGGGCATATGAACCAAGACCAATCTCCACTTTAATCCCCATTATTGATTACCAAATTCGAATTTCGAATTTAAAGGGTGGATCGGGTTATCTAAGCTATGTATCCAACACATGATTCACTGGCAGGAAACGCTTTCCCTTTTGTTTTTCCTTTTCTGTACCCGACAATTGATATTGGTGGGGCCCACACAGTTGGGGGCGGCTAATCGATGAGATCCTGACTAGATCCAACCTCGGTTATGCCAATGGATATCTGCCTCAGAGGGGTTGTGGGGGCATTTGAACCGGGACCAATCTACACTTTAATCCCCATTATTGATTTCCAAATTCGAATTTCGAATTTAAAGGGTGGAACGTGTTATCTAAGCTATGTATCCAACACCTGATTCACTGGCAGGAAATGCTTTCCCTTTTGTCTTTCCTTTTCTGTACCCGACAATTGATATTGGTGGGGCCCACACAGTTGGGGGCGGCCAATCGATGAGATCCTGACTAGATGCAACCTCGGTTATGCCAATGGATATCTTTCTCAAAAGGGCTGCTAGTGCATATGAACCGGGACCAATCTACACTTTAATCCCCATTATTGATTTCCAAATTCGAATTTCGAATTCAAAGGTTGGAGCGGGTTATCTAAACTCTGTATCCATCACCTGATTGACTGGCAGGAAATGCTTTCCCTTTTATTGTTCCTTTTCCGTAACAGATATTTGATAGTGGTGGGGCCCACACAGTTGGCCCGAGATCCTGACTAGATCCAACCTCGGTTATGCCAATGGATATCTGCCTCAGAGGGGCTGTCGGGGCATATGAATCGGGACCAATCTACACTTTAATCCCCATTATTAATTTCCAAATTCGAATTTCGAATTCAAAGGTTGGAGCGGGTTATCTAATCTCTGTATCCAACACCTGATTGATTTGGCGGGGAAATGCTTTCCCTTTTATTGTTCCTTTTTCAGAACCGATATTTGATAGTGGTGGGGCCCACACAGTTGGGGGCGGCCAATCGATGAGATCCTGACTAGATCCAACCTCGGTTATGCCAATGGATATCTGCCTCAGAAGGGCTGTCGGGGCATATGAACCAAGACCAATCTCCACTTTAATCCCCATTATTGATTACCAAATTCGAATTTCGAATTTAAAGGGTGGATCGGGTTATCTAAGCTATGTATCCAACACATGATTCACTGGCAGGAAACGCTTTCCCTTTTTTTTTCCTTTTCGGTACCAGACAATTGATATTGGTGGGGCCCACTGATTGGGGCGGCTAATCGATGAGATCGACTAGATCCAACCTCGGTTATGCCAATGGATATCTCGCCTCCGGAGGGGTTGTGGGGGCATTTGAACCGGGACCAATCTACACTTTAATCCCCATTATTGATTTCCAAATTCGAATTTCGAATTTAAAGGGTGGAACGTGTTATCTAAGCTATGTATCCAACACCTGATTCACTGGCAGGAAATGCTTTCCCTTTTGTCTTTCCTTTTCTGTACCCAACAATTGATAGTGGTGGGGCCCACACGATTAGGGGCGACCAATCGATGAGATCGACTAGATCCAACCTCGGTTATGCCAATGGATATCCGCCTCGGGAGGGTCAGTTTGGGGGCATATGAACCGGGACCAATCTCCACTTTAATCCCCATTATTGATTCCCAAATTCGAATTTCGAATTTAAAGGGTGGAGCGGGTTATCTAAGCTATGTATCCAACACCTGATTCACTGCTAGGAAACGCTTTCCCTTTTGTTTTTCCTTTTCTGTACCCGACAATTGATATTGGTGGGGCCCACACAGTTGGGGGCGGCCAATCGATGAGATCCTGACTAGATGCAACCTCGGTTATGCCAATGGATATCTTTCTCAAAAGGGCTGCTAGTGCATATGAACCGGGACCAATCTACACTTTAATCCCCATTATTGATTTCCAAATTCGAATTTCGAATTCAAAGGTTGGAGCGGGTTATCTAAGCTCTGTATCCATCACCTGATTGACTGGCAGGAAATGCTTTCCCTTTTATTGTTCCTTTTCCGTAACAGATATTTGATAGTGGTGGGGCCCACACAGTTGGCCCGAGATCCTGACTAGATCCAACCTCGGTTATGCCAATGGATATCTGCCTCAGAGGGGCTGTCGGGGCATATGAATCGGGACCAATCTACACTTTAATCCCCATTATTAATTTCCAAATTCGAATTTCGAATTCAAAGGTTGGAGCGGGTTATCTAATCTCTGTATCCAACACCTGATTGACTGGCAGGAAATGCTTTCCCTTTTATTGTTCCTTTTCTGTAACCGATATTTGATAGTGGTGGGGCCCACACAGTTGGGGGCGGCCAATCGATGAGATCCTGACTAGACCCAACCTCGGTTATGCCAATGGATATCTACCTCAGAAGGGCTGTCGGGGCATATGAACCAAGACCAATCTCCACTTTAATCCCCATTATTGATTACCAAATTCGAATTTCGAATTTAAAGGGTGGATCGGGTTATCTAAGCTATGTATCCAACACCTGATTCACTGGCAGGAAACGCTTTCCCTTTTGTTTTTCCTTTTCTGTACCCGACAATTGATATTGGTGGGGCCCACACAGTTGGGGGCGGCTAATCGATGAGATCCTGAATAGATCCAACCTCGGTTATGCCAATGGATATCTGCCTCAGAGGGGTTGTGGGGGCATTTGAACCGGGACCAATCAACACTTTAATCCCCATTATTGATTTCCAAATTCGAATTTCGAATTTAAAGGGTGGAACGTGTTATCTAAGCTATGTATCCAACACCTGATTCACTGGCAGGAAATGCTTTCCCTTTTGTCTTTCCTTTTCTGTACCCAACAATTGATAGTGGTGGGGCCCACACAGTTGGGGGCGACCAATCGATGAGATCCTGACTAGATCCAACCTCGGTTATGCCAATGGATATCTGCCTCAGAGGGGCTGTCGGGGCATATGAACCGGGACCAATCTCCACTTTAATCCCCATTATTGATTCCCAAATTCGAATTTCGAATTTAAAGGGTGGAGCGGGTTATCTAAGCTATGTATCCAACACCTGATTCACTGCTAGGAAACGCTTTCCCTTTTGTTTTTCCTTTTCTGTACCCGACAATTGATATTGGTGGGGCCCACACAGTTGGGGGCGGCCAATCGATGAGATCCTGACTAGATGCAACCTCGGTTATGCCAATGGATATCTTTCTCAAAAGGGCTGCTAGTGCATATGAACCGGGACCAATCTACACTTTAATCCCCATTATTGATTTCCAAATTCGAATTTCGAATTCAAAGGTTGGAGCGGGTTATCTAAGCTCTGTATCCATCACCTGATTGACTGGCAGGAAATGCTTTCCCTTTTATTGTTCCTTTTCCGTAACAGATATTTGATAGTGGTGGGGCCCACACAGTTGGCCCGAGATCCTGACTAGATCCAACCTCGGTTATGCCAATGGATATCTGCCTCAGAGGGGCTGTCGGGGCATATGAATCGGGACCAATCTACACTTTAATCCCCATTATTGATTTCCAAATTCGAATTTCGAATTCAAAGGTTGGAGCGGGTTATCTAATCTCTGTATCCAACACCTGATTGACTGGCAGGAAATGCTTTCCCTTTTATTGTTCCTTTTCTGTAACCGATATTTGATAGTGGTGGGGCCCACACAGTTGGGGGCGGCCAATCGATGAGATCCTGACTAGATCCAACCTCGGTTATGCCAATGGATATCTGCCTCAGAAGGGCTGTCGGGGCATATGAACCAAGACCAATCTCCACTTTAATCCCCATTATTGATTACCAAATTCGAATTTCGAATTTAAAGGGTGGATCGGGTTATCTAAGCTATGTATCCAACACCTGATTCACTGGCAGGAAACGCTTTCCCTTTTGTTTTTCCTTTTCTGTACCCGACAATTGATATTGGTGGGGCCCACACAGTTGGGGGCGGCTAATCGATGAGATCCTGACTAGATCCAACCTCGGTTATGCCAATGGATATCTGCCTCAGAGGGGTTGTGGGGGCATTTGAACCGGGACCAATCTACACTTTAATCCCCATTATTGATTTCCAAATTCGAATTTCGAATTTAAAGGGTGGAACGGGTTATCTAAGCTATGTATCCAACACCTGATTCACTGGCAGGAAATGCTTTCCCTTTTGTCTTTCCTTTTCTGTACCCAACAATTGATAGTGGTGGGGCCCACACAGTTGGGGGCGACCAATCGATGAGATCCTGACTAGATCCAACCTCGGTTATGCCAATGGATATCTGCCTCAGAGGGGCTGTCGGGGCATATGAACCGGGACCAATCTCCACTTTAATCCCCATTATTGATTTCCAAATTCGAATTTCGAATTTAAAGGGTGGAGCGGGTTATCGAAGCTATGTATCCAGCACCTGATTGACTGGCTGGAAATGCTTTCCCTTTTGTTTTTCCTTTTCCGTACCCGAAAATTGATAGTGGTGGGGTTGATGTGGCGTAAGTCGACGAGCGACGACGCTCCTGCGATTCCGGCAGGTGTACCGGATTACCGTCAAGTAATAAAAGATATCGAACCCACAGAGACTGTGTTCTCGAATCGCAATCGGTTTTCGAATCGATTAGATCTGGACTTTTTAAAAAGGATTTTTATGTTTTGAGTGAAAAGGATTTTGAATTCGAAATTAAAAGATAGATGAGCAGAAAACAAATGTTTTTGGGATTTTTGATTTAAACGGATTCCTAGGGATTTGGGTTACCTTTGAGGCTGTTTATGTTGCTACTCTGATTTACCCTTGTTGATTACCGAAATTGCCTTGAAGGCGAGTTTATCCTCTGATAGCTTAAGCTCCCTCTCGGGTTACAAAAGCCGTGCCCAATTGACCCGACCCCTACTCTCGTGGTAGTCGATCCCAGATTGGACCCTTTGCGTTCCGTGACAACTCGTTGCCCCTCGAGGGACGGCTTCTAACTCTCGTGATTTCAGTCCCAAGTCTGACTTCTATAGGTCCGACACCTAAGTTCACCGCTAGGTTCCTCCTTAGAATGTCTCAGTCATGCAAATAACCTAAGTTCACCGCTAGGTTCCTCCTTGGATCATCCACATCTCACAAACAAACAGCCGCCGAATTTTACGAGTGAAATACCCTAGAAATCCTAAGTTCACCGCTAGGTTCCTCCTTGGAACGTCTACGTCACGCAAATAAGCGGTTGTCGAATTTACGAGTGATTAACACACTAGAAATCAGATCTAAAACAATAACGAAATCAACAACGATTTTACATCAAATCAACAACATTTACAAAACTCGGGCAGAGCCCCAATCCCTAGAAACAAACTACTACTCCAGTCTTGCCATGGAGATGACAAGCTGGGTTGACAACATAGTGAAAATCAGAAAAGAGAGGAGAGGAGGAGAAGAGAGATCTATGCCTAAGTCCTTGTGTACAAGTCTAGATATGATCCTTCATCAATCTGTCATCATTCTGCATCTGCCTGGTCCATATTTATAGAAATTGGGAAGTTAGAGTCCCAAACCAACTCAAAATCTGATCTATTTCGGTTTCTTCAGGTCCAAGTAATGCGCGTCACGACCGTGATGGCCATCACGGCCAGGCCGTGACGGTCTCTGCTTCTGGCACTTTTGTAAAATTCCAGTCTCTCGCGTCGCGAGCCCTCTGTTATGGCCGTGTTCTGAATCACGGCTGGGCCGTGATGTGCTCTGACTTGTGGTGGTTTTGGGTCACGGCCGTGATGGCTATCACGGCCTGGCCGTGACAGACTCTGACTTCAGCCTTTGTTCTTTTTTCAGTTTTGCTCGATCATGGCCGTGATGGGCATCACGGCTAGGCCGTGATGGGCTCTGTTTGGCTCATTTTCTTCACTTTTAAAGCGCTATCTTCATCCAAACTCCATCATGGTTGATCTTGAGCATTTTACCCTTGATATCTGTAAAACAACACACGAAAACCGCCTTACCCGTTCCAAAGGAAAATTAACCTAAAATCTAATAAAAATATGCCTAAACTACATGAAAATGCATGCAAAATGATAGACAAAGATGATGTGAAATCACACTCATCAAATCACCCCAAGCTTAAAACTTTGCTTGTCCTCAAGCAATTACTCAGGCCATAAGATATAAATCATTCAAAGCATAGATAGTGAACCAAAAACCCTAGAAGCTAATCCAAGTGATAGGCAAATTCAATAAGCACTCAAGAGAAAATCAAGTTCAAGTCCAATTAGAAGCTTAGGTTCTTCAAGTTCATGCCCTCACTGATTTGGGCACTCATCTCACCTCACTCAAGTGTTTTAGGGTTTATTGACAATTCACTCAGTTTCCTCAAGGAAAGTATTTTACCATAGGCTTGACTATTAACCAAACCTCTACTTTATTTATGAAAACACTTAAGAATCAAGAGGTCTTTTCCTTTGGTTGTAATGTGTCCATGGGATTTATTGTTAGGTGGGAAAATCAAGGAAAGGGAATTTCAAGAAGGCTAGACGGATTATCAAACATTACAAAGTATGACACCTTCTAAAATACCTTTTAGGGGTTTTGATTTACTTCTCCACCTTTCTTCCTTCTTTTTTTTTTCTTTTCATTTCTCACTTTCTTTCGTCATCCCCTTCTCCATTTTTTTTTCTTTGTGTTTATTTCATTTTTATTTGTTTGGAGAAGGGGAGATTTATAGCTCAAGAGAAATTACTTTCTAACTTTTCATCCCATACTTTTTCCAACTACCAATTACCCTTTTTGTAATACCTTAAAAGGTGCCTTACCAAGCATTATTTATCAAAGTAATTCAAGGTACCAAGAAAAGTAGTTTATCTTTAGGCTCAAAATTGGGCAACTAAGGGGTAGCATTTATCATTCAAAGCTCGGGAGGCCGGAAAAATACCTAGTGCCTCAATCATATCCAAAAATGCTTTCAAAAATTTTTAAGTTTTGAAATGGTTTCAAGTCAAGTTCTAGAAAATACAGTCCATGAGGAATTACAACACTCTATCACAAGAAATGGGGTAGATTAAGTGAATACCCCTATTTGGCTCAAAATCTTACATTTAGTAGTTCAAAAATCAGTGAGGTACACAAGTCTAAGGAACCAAATGCTAATTATCAACTATTAAATGACTATCTCAAGAATTTTTATTTTTAGCCATATCACAAGAATAATAAAAAATTGGGTTCAAAAATTCACTATCTCAATTCATTTGGCTCCAAGTTCTCACAATCGGATGCACGTTCTAAGTGAGGGGCAATCTAGAGAATGTGATCATACCAATCTATGCCTATACGAATGCCATATGAATGCAACAATGCAAATGCAAAAATAAATACCCCTACCCCAAGCTTGATTACTTACATTGTCTCCAATGTAAATAATCAAGTCGGAGAGAGGAGAAAAATGGAACAACTTACCGAGTTGGTAGCAGGTGTTGGCTCACATTCCAGTCAAAACTTGGGTGGAAATAGTATCACGGCCGTGAGGCTAATCACGGGCAGGCCGTGATCGTTTCTGGTCCTCAGGAGTTGCCCTGTCACGGCCGTGATATACATCACGGCTAGGTCGTGATGCTCTCTGGCCTTGGCATCCTACTCATCACGCCCGTGATGGTTGTCACGGCTAGGCCGTGATTCTTTTTGTGCTCTTGTTTAGTTCATCACGGCCGTGACCACTGTCACGGCCAGGGCGTGATGGCCTCTGACTTTATTTTTCTCTGCTCTTCTTCCCTTTCTCAACCTGAAAACACTAGATAAACCTATTAATGATATTTTTGCCTCTTGATCTTCTCAAATTATTCAAGAGGTTAATTCAAAAACAAAAGGAAAAAGGGAAAGAAAACTTGGGTTGCCTCCCAAGAAGCGCTTATTTATGGTCTTAAGCTTGACCATACTTCCTTAAATCAACCGGGGTCGGCTGGGCGTAGAAGTGCAGGAACACTTCTTTTCCAAGGAGCTCGTTCAAAAAGCCGTTTCTGCTCATACGGCCAATAACGCTTCCGCTTCGCTCTTTTCTCTCGGAGCTTCCTAGCCTTTCTTCCTTCCGGCGGAAGTTTTGTTTCCGTGTGGACAGCAATTCCAACTTCACCACTGGGTGCATCTTCAACCATGCATATCTTTGGGGTTTCTTCCATGCTAAGTTCTTTCTCTACCGCTGGAGACGTTACATCAATTCTGCACACATGGCTCTCAAAAGGAGGGTTGTTATAAGAGTTAGTCAACTGAAAATTTACCCTACCTTCCTCTACATTTAGAGAGAGTTTACCATTCCTTACGTCTATTACTGCTCCAGCGGTTGCCAAGAATGGCCTTCCTAAAATGATGGGGAATTTAGGATTCCCTTTCATATCCAATACCAGGAAGTCGGTAGGGATGAGAATTTTCCCTACCTTTACAGGAACATTCTCTAGTATGCCTAGAGGAGTCCTGGTTGAGCCATCCGCAATTTGTAAGGGGAATTTGAATGGCCTCAACTCTTTGTTTCCCAACCTTTCCATGATAGTGAGGGACATCAAGCTCGTGCTAGCCCCTAAGTCACATAAGGCTGGGTCTATTTGCACCTGTTCGATCGAGCAAGAGATGGAGAAACTACCTGGGTCTTTCAGTTTAATAGGCATTTTAATCTCTACATCTACTTGCTTTTTCCTCACCAACCTTTGTGGGAAAGGTATCGGGGGTTGGTATGGTGGTGGAGGGACATACTTC
Organism: Sophora flavescens; assembly: GCA_030762895.1. NCBI lineage: Eukaryota > Viridiplantae > Streptophyta > Magnoliopsida > Fabales > Fabaceae > Sophora > Sophora flavescens. The sequence goes on from CM061064.1 coordinate 245,197,173, forward strand.
GGTTCTGGCTCTTCCTTTTCGCTCGTGTCTTCCTCCGGTTCCACCTCCATTTCAGCTACCCCCACCCCAAGCTTATCATCCCTTAAGTGTATGACATTGCAATGCTCATTGGGATTTGCTTCGGGTTGCCCCGGGAATGTACCCTTAGGTCTTGAGTACGTGCTGGCTTGTTGGGCAATCTGGGTTTCTAGCATCTTGTTATGAGTTGCTAAGTTGTCTACCTTAGAAGCTAGCTCCTTTATTGCTTCACTCACTGCCCTTCCTTGTTGTCTAAACTCCTCATTCTGTTTTGCCTGAGTTTCAACAAAACTTTCAAATAAAGTCTCGAGTTTAGATCTTTGTACCTGAGGATACCCCGGTGCTGCTCTCTTATTACCTTGACCCTCTTGGAACTCATGGTTGAGCGTGTTGCTGTAGTTGCCGTAAGAGAGGTAAGGGTTGTTCCTCCTTTGGTTGTAGGGATTTGGGGGAGCATAGTTGGGCAGCTTCGGGTTCGTATCGTAGAAGTTGTTACAAGAGTTCACTTGCTCACCCGAAGCGCCGGATCCATGTGGGCATTCCATCATGCATGTCCCTGCATTCCACAAATCTCACAAACAAGGTTAGTAGCACCTAATGTACTCACATTAGCTCTTTCAAGCCGATCAAAACGTTTATTAAGTCTATTTTTGACATAATAAGATCTGTGCTATTTACCTCAAACTTACCCCCCGAAATCTTGTTCGGGTTATTACCTCTTTTGGATCCCCATTGGTGGTAGTTGGTGGCGACATTCTCGATGATGTTGAATGCCTCAGTGAGAGGCCTATTCATAAACGCTCCACCGGCTGCAGAATCAAGTGACACCTTCGAAGAGTAGTCCAATCCGTTATAGAAGGTGTGCACTATTAACCACCTCTCGAGTCCGTGATGTGGGCACGACTCCAACAGTCCCTTGTAGCGATCCCAAGCTTCTGATAATGATTCTCCGTCTTTCTGGAATAAGCCGGTGATCTGGGTTCTTATGTAGGCCGTCTTGGATGGAGGGAAGAATTTCTCCAAGAACGCCTGCTCCAGTTGGTCCCAAGTGGTCAAAGTGTTAGCGGGGATTTGCTTAAGCCAGGACTTCGCCTTTCCAGTGAGAGATGAGGGGAACAGTCTTAAACGTACAACATCGACTGAGGCTCCATTAATCCTGATTGCATCGGTGAACTCTAAGAATGTTTCTATATGATCGGTCGGGTCCTCCGAAGGCAATCCTCCGAATTGATGTTGCCTAATCATGTTGATTAGCATAGGTGGTATGGTATAGTTCTCCGCCTCAATCTCTGGCCTTGCAATCCCAGTTCGCAAGCCCCTCGCATTTGGGGCTGCGTAGTCCTTCAAAGGTTTTGTATCCGGTTGATTCGCCATGAGTGGAACGGGATTGAACCTTTCTCCCTCTCTTTGTAGTCTTCTACGTCTGTGGAAGGTTCTCTCGATTTCTGGATCAACCTCACTAAGGCTCCCAAGACTTAGAGATCTTTGCATATAACACACAGAGGGATGGATACAATAGAAGGAAAAGAAAATTTTTTTGATTTTTGATTTTTGATTTTTTTTTATTTCAGAAATAAAAATCAAATAAAAAGAAAAGGGTCCAGAAAAATCAATTTAAAAACTAATTGAAATTCGAAAAGGCACAGTCCCCGGCAACGACGCCAAAAACTTGATGTGGCGTAAGTCGACGAGCGACGACGCTCCTACGATTCCGACAAGTGTACCGGATTACCGTCAAGTAATAAAAGATATCGAACCCACAGAGACTGTGTTCTCGAATCGCAATCGGTTTTCGAATCGATTAGATCTGGACTTTGTAAAAAGGATTTTTATGTTTTGAGTGAAAAGGATTTTGAATTCGAAATTAAAAGATAGATGAGCAGAAAACAAATGTTTTTGGGATTTTCGATTTAAACGGATTCCTAGGGATTTGGGTTACCTTTGAGGCTGTTTATGTTGCTACTCTGATTTACCCTTGTTGATTACCGAAATTGCCTTGAAGGCGAGTTTATCCTCTGATAGCTTAAGCTCCCTCTCGGGTTACAAAAGCCGTGCCCAATTGACCCGACCCCTACTCTCGTGGTAGTCGATCCCAGATTGGACCCTTTGCGTTCCGTGACAACTCGTTGCTCCTCGAGGGATGGCTTCTAACTCTCGTTATTTCAGTCCCAAGTCTGACTTCTATAGGTCCGACACCTAAGTTCACCGCTAGGTTCCTCCTTAGAATGTCTCAGTCATGCAAATAACCTAAGTTCACCGCTAGGTTCCTCCTAGGATCATCCACATCTCACAAACCAGTGGCCGTCGGGCTTTGCGAGTGAAATACCCTAGAAATCCTAAGTTCACCGCTAGGTTCCTCCTTAGAACGTCTACGTCACGCAAATAAGCGGTTGCTGAATTTACGAGTGATTAACACACTAGAAATCAGATCTAAAACAATAACGAAATCAACAACGATTTTACATCAAATCAACAACATTTACAAAACTCGGGTAGAGCCCCAATCCCTAGAAACAAACTACTACTCCAGTCTTGCCATGGAGATGACAAGCTGGGTTGACAACATAGTGAAAATCAGAAAAGAGAGGAGAGGAGGAGAAGAGAGATCTATGCCTAAGTCCTTGTGTACAAGTCTAGATATGATCCTTCATCAATCTGTCATCATTCTGCATCTGCCTGGTCCATATTTATAGAAATTGGGAAGTTAGAGTCCCAAACCAACTCAAAATCTGATCTATTTCGGTTTCTTCAGGTCCAAGTAATGCGCGTCACGGCCGTGATGGGCATCACGGCCAGGCCGTGACGGTCTCTGCTTCTGGCACTTTTGCAAAATTCCAGTCTCTCGCGTCGCGAGCCTATGCTCGCGTCGCGAGCCCTCTGTTATGGCCGTGTTCTGAATCACGACTGGGCCGTGATGTGCTCTGACTTGTGGTGGTTTTGGGTCACGGCCGTGATGGCTATCACGGCCTGGCCGTGACAGACTCTGACTTCAGCCTTTGTTCTTTTTTCAGTTTTGCTCGATCATGGCCGTGATGGGCTCTGTTTGGCTCATTTTCTTCACTTTTAAAGCGCTATCTTCATCCAAACTCCATCATGGTTGATCTTGAGCATTTTACCCTTGATATCTGCAAAACAACACACGAAAACAGCCTTACCCGTTCCAAAGTAAAATTAACCTAAAATCTAATAAAAATATGCCTAAACTACATGAAAATGCATGCAAAATGATAGACAAAGATGATGTGAAATCACACTCATCAGGGGTCCACACAGTTGGGGGCGGCCAATCGATGAGATCCTGACTAGATCCAACCTCGGTTATGCCAATGGATATCTTTCTCAAAAGGGCTGCTAGTGCATATGAACCGGGACCAATCTCCACTTTAATCCCCATTATTGATTTCCAAATTCGAATTTCTAATTCAAAGGTTGAAGCGAGTTATCTAAGCTCTGTATCCATCACCTGATTGACTGGCAGGAAATGCTTTCCCTTTTATTGTTCCTTTTCTGTAACAGATATTTGATAGTGGTGGGGGCCACACAGTTGGCCCGAGATCCTGACTAGATCGAACCTCGGTTATGCCAATGGATATCTGCCTCAGAGGGACTGTCGGGGCATATGAACCGGGACCAATCTACACATTAATCCTTATTATTGACTTCCAAATTCGAATTTCGAATTCAAAGGTTGGAGCGGGTTATCTAATCTCTGTATCCAACACCTGATTGACTGGCAGGAAATGCTTTCCCTTTTATTGTTCCTTTTCTGTAACCGATATTTGATAGTGGTGGGGCCCACACAGTTGGGGGCGGCCAATCGATGAGATCCTGACTAGATCAAACCTCGGTTATGCCAATGGATATCTGCCTCAGAAGGGCTGTCGGGGCATATGAACCGAGACCAATCTCCACTTTAATCCCCATTATTGATTCCCAAATTCGAATTTCGATTTTAAAGGGTGGAGCGGGTTATCTAAGTTATGTATCCAACACCTGATTCACTGGCAGGAAATGCTTTCCCTTTTGTTTTTCCTTTTCTGTACCCGACAATTGATATTGGTAGGGCCGACACAGTTAGGGGCGGCCAATCGATGAAATCCTGACTAGATCTAGCCTCGGTTATGCCAATGGATATCTGCCTCAGAGGGGTTGTGGGGGCATTTGAACCGGGACCAATCTACACTTTAATCCCCATTATTGATTTCCAAATTCGAATTTCGAATTCAAAGGTTGGAGCGGGTTATCTAATCTCTGTATCCAACACCAGATTGACTGGAAGGAAATGCTTTCCCTTTTATTGTTCCTTTTCTGTAACCGATATTTGATAGTGGCGGGGCCCACACAGTTGGGGGCGGCCAATCGATGAGATCCTGACTAGATCCAACCTCGGTTATGCCAATGGATATCTGCCTCAGAAGGGCTGTCGGGGCATATGAACCGGGACCAATCTCCAATTTAATCACCATTATTGATTTCCAAATTCGAATTTCGAATTTAAAGGGTGGAGCAGGTTATCTAAGCTACGTATCCAACACCTGATTCACTGGCAGGAAACGCTTTACCTTTTGTTTTTCCTTTTCTGTACCCGACAATTGATATTGGTGGGGCCCACACAGTTGGGGCCGGCCAATTGATGAGATCCTGACTAGATCCAACCTCGATTATGCCAATGGATATCTCCCTCAGAGGGGTTGTGGGGGCATTTGAACCGGGACCAATCTACACTTTAATCCCCATTATTGATTTCCAAATTCGAATTTCGAATTTAAAGGGTGGAGCGGGTTATCTAAGCTATGTATCCAACACCTGATTCATTGGCAGGAAATGCTTTCCCTTTTGTTTTTCCTTTTCGGTACCCAACAATTGATAGTGGTGGGGCCCACACAGTTGGGGGCGGCCAATCGATGAGATCTTGACTAGATCCAACCTCGGTTATGCCAATGGATATCTGCCTCAGAGGGGCTGCCGGGGCATTTGAACCGGGACCAATCTAAACTTTAATCCGCATTATTGATTTCCAAATTCGAATTTCAAATTTAAATGGTGGAGCGGATTATCGAAGCTATGTATCCAGTACCTGATTGACTGGCTGGGAATGCTTTCCCTTTTGGTTTTCCTTTTCCGTTCCATGAAATTGATAGTGGTGGGGTCCACACAGTTGGGGGCGGCCAATCGATGAGATCCTGACTAGATCCAACCTCGGTTATGCCAACGGATATCTTTCTCAAAAGGGCTGCTAGTGCATATGAACCGGGACCAATCTCCACTTTAATCCCCATTATTGATTTCCAAATTCGAATTTCGAATTCAAAGGTTGGAGCGGGTTATCTAAGCTCTGTATCCAACACCTGATTGACTGGCAGGAAATGCTTTCCCTTTTATTGTTCCTTTTCTGTAACAGATATTTGATAGTGGTGGGGCCCACACAATTGGCCCGAGATCCTGACTAGATCCAACCTCGGTTATGCCAATGGATATCTGCCTCAGAGGGGCTGTCGGGGCATATGAACCGGGACCAATCTACACTTTAATCCCCATTATTGATTTCTAAATTCGAATTTCGAATTCAAAGGTTGGAGTGGGTTATCTAATCTCTGTATCCAACACCTGATTGACTGGCAGGAAATGCTTTCCCTTTTATTGTTCCTTTTCTGTAACCGATATTTGATAGTGGTGGGGCCCACACAGTTGGGGGCGGCCAATCGATGAGATCCTGACTAGATCCAACCTCGGTTATGCCAATGGATATCTGCCTCAGAAGGGCTGTCGGGGCATATGAACCGAGACCAATCTCCACTTTAATCCCCATTATTGATTTCCAAATTCGAATTTCGAATTTAAAGGGTGGAGCGGGTTATCTAAGCTATGTATCCAACACCTGATTCACTGGCAGGAAACGCTTTCCCTTTTGTTTTTCCTTTTCTGTACCCGACAATTGATATTGGTGGGGCCCACACAGTTGGGGGCGGCCAATCGATGAGATCCTGACTAGATCCAACCTCGGTTATGCCAATGGATATCTGCCTCAGAGGGGTTGTGGGGGCATTTGAACCGGGACCAATCTACACTTTAATCCCCATTATTGATTTCCAAATTCGAATTTCGAATTTAAAGGGTGGAGCGGGTTATCTAAGCTATGTATCCAACACCTGATTCACTGGCAGGAAATGCTTTCCCTTTTGTTTTTCCTTTTCTGTACCCAACAATTGATAGTGGTGGGGCCCACACAGTTGGGGGCGACCAATCGATGAGAGCTTGACTAGATCCAACCTCGGTTATGCCAATGGTTATATGCCTCAGAGGGGCTGCTGGGGCATTTGAACCGGGACCAATCTACACTTTAATCCCCATTATTGATTTCCAAATTCGAATTTCAAATTTAAAGGGTGGAGCGGGTTATCGAAGCTATGTATCCAGCACCTGATTGACTGGCTGGAAATGCTTTCCGTTTTGTTTTTCCTTTTCAGTACCCTACAATTGATAGTGGTGGGGTCCACACAGTTGGGGGCGGCCAATCGATGAGCTCCTGACTAGATCCAACCTCGGTTATGCCAATGGATATCTTTCTCAAAAGAGCTGCCAGAGCATATGAACCGGGACCAATCTCCACTTTAATCCCCGTTATTGATTTCCAAATTCGAATTTCGAATTTAAAGGGTGGAGCGTTTTATCTAAGCTCTGTTTCCAACACCTGATTGACTGCAGGAGATGCTTTCCCTTTGGTTTTTCCTTTTCTGTACCCGACAATTGATAGTGTCCGGGCCCACACAGTTGGGGCCTGCCAATCGGTGAGATCCTGACTATAACTAACCTCGGTTATGCCAATGGATATCTGCCTCAAAGGGGCTGCCAGGGCATATGAACCGGGATCAATCTCCACTTTAATCCCCATTATTGATTTCCAAATTCGAATTTTGAATTTAAAGGGTGGAGTGTGTTATCTAAGCTATGTATCCAACACCCGATTCACTGGAAGGAAATGCTTTCCCTTTTGTTTTTCATTTTCCGTACCCGACAATTGATAGTGGTGGGGCCCACACAGTTGGGGGCGGCCAATCGATGAAATCCTGACTAGATCCAAACTCGGTTATGCCAACGGATATCTACCTCAGAAGGGCTGCTGGGGCATATGAACTGGGACCAATCTCCACTTTAATAACCATTATTGATTTCCAAATTCGAATTTCGAATTTAAAGGGTGGAGCGGGTTATCTAAGCTATGTATCCAACACATGATTGACTGGCAGGAAACGCTTTCCCTTTTGTTTTCCCTTTTCCGTACCCAACAATTGATAATGGTGGGGCCTATATAGTTTGTGGCGGCCAATCGATGAGATCCTGACTAGATCCAACCTCGGTTTTGCCAATGGATATCTGCCTCAGAGGGGCTGGCAAGGCATTTGAACCGGGACCAGTCTACACTTTAATCCCCATTATTGATTTCCAAATTCGAATTTCAAATTTAAAGGGTGGAGCGGGTTATCTAAGCTCTGTATCCAACACCTGATTGACTGGCTGGAAATGCTTTCCCTTTTGTTGTTCCTTTTCTGTAACCAATATTTGATAGTGGTGGGGCCCACACAGTTGCCCCGAGATCCTGACTAGATCCAACCTCTATTATGCCAATGGATATATGCCTCAGAGAGCCTGTCGGGGCATGTGAACCGGGACCAATCTACACTTTAATCCCCATTATTGATTTCCAAATTCGAATTTCGAATTTAAAGGGTGGAGCGGGTTATCTAAGCTATGTATCCAACACCTGATTCACTGGCAGGAAATGCTTTCCCTTTTGTTTTTCCTTTTCTGTACCCGGCAATTGATAGTGGTGAGGCCCACACAGTTGGGGGCGGCCAATCGATGAGATCCTGACTAGATTCAACCTCGGTTATGCCAATGGATATCTGCCTCAGAGGGGCTGCGGGGGCATTTGAACCGGGACCAACATACCCTTTAATCTCCATTATTGATTTCCAAATTCGAATTTCGAATTTAAAGGGTGGAACGGGTTATCTAAGCTATGTATCCAACACCTGATTCACTGGCAGGAAATGCTTTCCCTTTTGTTTTTCCTTTTCTGTCACCGTCAATTGATAGTGGTGGGGCCCACACAGTTGGGGGCGGCCAATTGATGAGATCTTGACTAGATCCAACCTCGGTTATGCCAATGGATATCTGCCTCAGATGGGCTGCCGGGGCATTTGAACCGGGACCAATCTACACTTTAATCCCCATTATTGATTTCCAAATTCGATTTTCAAATTTAAAGTGTGGAGCGGGTTATCTAAGCTCTGTATCCAACACCTGATTGACTGGAAGGAAATGCTTTCCCTTTTGTTTTTCCTTTTCCGTACCTGACAATTGATAGTGGAGGGGCCCACACAGTTGGGGGCGGCAAATCGATGAGATCCGGACTAGATCCAACCTCGGTTATGCCAATGGATATCTGCCTCAAAAGGGCTGCCAGGGCATATGAACCGGGACCAATCTCCACTATAATCCACATTATTGATTTCCAAATTCGAATTTTGAATTTAAAGGGTGGAGCGTGTTGTCTAAGATTTGTATCCAACACCTGATTGACTGGCAGGAAATGCTTTCCCTTTTGTTTTTCCTTTTCTGTACCAGACAATTGATAGTGGTGGGGCCCACACAGTTGGGGGCGGACAATCGATGAGATCCTCACTAGATCCAACCTCGGTTATGACAATGGATATCTGCCTCAGAGGGGCTGCCGGGGCATTGGAACCGGGACCAATCCACACTTTAATCCCCATTATTGATTTCCAAATTCGAATTTCGAATTTAAAAGGTGGAGCGGGTTATCTAAGCTCTGTATCCAACACCTGATTGACTGGCAGTAAATGCTTTCCCTTTTATTGTTCCTTTTCTATAATCGATATTTGATAGTGGTGGGCCCCACACAGTTGGGGGTGGCCAATCGATGAGATACTGACTAGATCCAACCTCGGCTATGCCAATGGATATCTGCCTCAGAAGGGCTGTCGGGGCATTTGAACCGGGACCAATCTCCACTTTAATCCCCATTATGGACTTCCAAATTCGAATTTTGAATTTAAAGGATGGAGCGGGTTATCTAAGCTATGTATCCAACACCTGATTCACTGGCAGGAAATGCTTTCCCTTTTGTTTTTCCTTTTCTGCACCCGACAATTGATAGTGGTGGGGCCCACACAGTTGGGGGCGGCCAATCGATGAGATCCTGACTAGATCCAACCTCGGTTATGCCAATGGATAGCTCCCTCAGAGGGGCTGCCGGGGCATTTGAACCGGGACCAATCTCCACTTTAATCCCTATTATTGATTTCCAAATTCTAATTTTGA
>CM061064.1:245207035-245287200 GCA_030762895.1 Sophora flavescens
TCCTTATTATTGATTTCCAAATTCGAATTTCGAATTTAAAGGGTGGAGCAGGTTATCTAAGGTATGTATCCAACACCTAATTGACTGGCAGGAAATGCTTTCCCATTCCCGACAATTGATAGTGGTAGGGCCCACACAGTTGGGGGCGGCCAATCGATGAGATCCTGACTAGATCCAACCTCGGTTATGCCAATGGATATCTGCCTCAAAAGGGCTGCCGGGGCATATGAACCGGGACCAATCTCCACTTTAATCCTGATTATTGATTTCCAAATTTGAATTTCGAATTTAAAGGGTGGAGCGGGTTATCTAAGCTCTGTTTCCAACACCTGATTGACAGGCAGGAAATGCTTTCCCTTTTCTTTTTCCTTTTTCCGTACCTGACAATTGATAGTGGTGGGGCCCACATAGTTGGTGGTGGAAAATCGATTAGATCCTGACTAGATACAACCTCGGTTATGCTAATGGATATCTGCCTCAAAAGGGCTGCCAGGGCATATGAAACGGGGGCAATCTCCATTTTAATCCCCATTATTGATTTCCAAATTCGAATTTCGAATTTAAAGGGTGGAGCGGGTTACCTAAGCTCTGTATCCAACATCTGATTGACTGGCAGGAAATACTTTCCCTTTTGTTTTTCCTTTTCCATACCCGACAATTGATAGTGGTGGGGCCCACACAGTGTGTTTTATGTGGTTTCGAGCATGTAGTTGTCGAGTAAAAATCCATATATTGGTTTCTCACTCTTTCAATGTTTTCTTGTTCGTTCTCTACTTGTGGTACCTTCATTTACATCTGAGATTAGATGGATCAGATGATGCCCCTTGCACACTCTGTGATCCGCAGCAGTACGTTTGAGCACAGGGCACATGGTGGCGCTTGGGAGATAACTCTCGGGGCGACTAGTGCCACCTATTTTGGCCCCACTCGCGAGGTTATTGGCACATTAGCTGTAGGACCTCAACATAGGACTCGTGTCGTGGATACATGCGAAGTATCTCTACCTCCGACGTGGCTTTACCTACAGTACTTGATGGATCATGGAGAGATCGAGTTTCATCCTCAGTTGGGTCAGCCTTTACAGATAGCTGCACCAGCTGAAGCCGTACCTGATGAGCCTCCAGTTGAGATGCTTCTAGAGGATGGGATTGAGGAGGATCCTGAAGAGTTTATGAGGACATCCTTGAGGATCTTCCACCTGTTGATGACGACGATTCACCCGACGAGGGTGCAGGAGCAGCAGCATCCTCATCGGATAGTTCTGCTTTGGGTGGGGGTGATCATCATGATCTCCCTAATGGTTTTCATTAGTATAGACCAGCTTAGGGTATAGTTTTGGGGTAGTGATATTCGTCAGTTTATCTGGCTACTGAGAGCCATTGTCTTTTTGTTATGGTTCTAGGCGGTCACTACTATTTTGTATATGTCTTTATATTTCTAACTTAGTGTGTAGAAATAGCATGTATCGATGAAGGCTTATTTTGTAACCTTATAGTGATTAGAGTTTATTTAAAACTTATGATGCATATATATAGATATATCTGTATACGTTTGTTCTATTCATGACGTGTTTGGTTGATTATGTTATCGACGTTTTAAAAAAAAATTCAGCAGTATTTTTGTGATAAGACGGTTAATTCAAAGTTTATTTTCCGAAAGTAACCAGCAATTAATAATTTAATTTTCCTCTTTTGGGTAACTATGTGATGACCCTAGAAGGGGTGTCGCAAAATGCAAGTCTTGTGAATGGTTCTCAGCTTCTTTTATGCTTTTTAATTCTTTCTCTAATTGGTACATTAATCCTATCCAATGTTTAAAAGTGAGGAGATAACATGCAGGTGGTCACTTTTGGTTTATACGCTGAAATGTTAAGGATGATGGGATCCAATGTTAACTACAGGGATTTTAATTAAACAGAGGAGATTTGTATTTTATTATTGCATTTTTGATTAGGTTCAGTGGCTTTGTTAGTGGCTGTTTGAGCGGATTTTGCAGGCTTTCATCAAAGGGGAAATTTCTTTGTGCATATGTTTCTGCCCCTCTTGCACTCATGTGAATACACTTTTGTTTTAATAAGCAAAAATTGTATTGAATCTATTAGGGGTACCCAAACCTGTATTCAAAGTAAGTGTAGTATAATAGCCCAAATGGGAGAACTGAAGATATTGTGTCAACCTACAAGAAAAATTACTTGAAGGTTAACTAATAGCTAGTGTTCACTCCAAAGAAAAAACACTCAAATAACCCCATCAGAACAATACCCATGCGCTAAACATCCTGGAAGAACCGACCCTGAGTTTCAAGATACAAATAACCACCTGACAACATATAACACCCGGGTGCTGACGAGGGCGGGGAGTGGTCGCTGGTGCAAGAAGGTACGGGCAAGGAGCGGCTCCTGGCAGGCTTCTACGCGGAGGAATACATGAACGAACCGATTACACACCCGAATGGGAGGGATCCTAAGACTGTGTAGGTATGGGAATATACAGTTGAGGATGGCTTATAAGAATTGATTAGTACTACCCATATCAAAAAGTTGCCTATTTTTTTGGAAGCCCATCACTTAAGAACTCCACAGTTAAGCGTGCTTGACTTGGAGCAATTTTGGGATGGGTGACCTCCTGGGAAATTTTCTCAGGAAGCGTGTGAGTGAGGACAAAGCATGCAGCGTGTGAGTGAGGACAAAGCACGCTGAAAATATCTGTGGTTGTCTGTGGGGACAATCGTCAATCCATGGAGCAGCCAGGGATGTTACAAATGGTATCAGAGCGGCACCTCTCCCAGTACGGTGTGGTTCGGGGACGAACTAAGCAGAAGCTGGTGGACATGTATCACCGGGGTACCGATGAGGGCGGGGAGTGGTCGCCAGTGCAAGAAGGAACGGACAAGGAGCGGCTCCTGGCAGGCTTCTACGCGGAGGGATACATGAACGAATCGATTACACACCCAAATAAGAGGGATCCTGAGACTGTATAGGTATGGGACTATACAGTTGAGGATTGCTTATAAGAATTGATTGGTACTACCCATATCAACAAGATGCATATTCTTTTCAGGAGCCCATCACTTAAGACTCCATAGTTAAGCGTGCTTGACTTGGAGCAATTTTGGGATGGGTGACCTCATGGGAAGTTTTCTCAGGAAGCGTGTGAATGAGGGCAAATCACACTGAAAAGACCTGTGTTGGTCTGTGGGGACAGTCGCCAATCCATGGAGCAGTGAGCGAGGGATGTTACACAACAATTCTATATATTAAACTCTAATGAATACCCGGGCAGTTGAGTGGTGCGCGACGTAAGACGACGCTCGTGCGATTCCGGCAAGTGTACCGGACTGCCGTCAAGTAATAAAAGATATCGAACCCACAGAGACTGTGTTCTCGAATCGCAATCGGTTTTCGAATCGATTAGATCTGGACTTTGTAAATGGTTTTGAAAAATGTTTGAATTGGAAAATTAAAAGATAGATGAGCAGAAAACAAATGTTTTTGGGATTTTCGATTTAAACGGATTCCTAGGGATTTGGGTTACCTTTGAGGCTGTTTATGTTGCTAATCTGATTTACCTTCGTTGATTACCGAAATTGCCTTGAAGGCGAGTTTATCCTCTAATAGCTTAAGCTCCCTCTCGGGTTACAAAAGCCGTGCCCAATTGACCCGACCCCTACTCTCGTGGTAGTCGATCCCAGATTGGACCCTTTGCGTTCCATGACAACCCGTTGCTCCTCGAGGGACGGCTTCTAACTCTCGTGATTTCAGTCCCAAGTCTGACTTCTATAGGTCCGACACCTAAGTTCACCGTTAGGTTCCTCCTTATAATGTCTAAGTCATGCAAATAACCTAAGTTCACCGCTAGGTTCCTCCTTAGATCATCCACATCTCACAAACCGGTGGCCGCCGGGCTTTACGAGTGAAATACCCTAGAAATCCTAAGTTCACCGCTAGGTTCCTCCTTAGAACGTCTACGTCACGCAAATAAGCGGTTACCGAAATTTATGAGTGATTAACACACTAGAAATCAGATCTAAAACAATAATGAAATCAACAACGGTTTTACATCAAATCAACAACATTTACAAACCTTGGGCAGAGCCCTAGTCCCTAGAAACAAACTACTACTCCAGTCTTGCCATGGAGATGACAAGCTGGGTTGACAACATAGTGAAAATCAGAAAAGAGAAGAGAGGAGAAGAAGAGAAGAGATCTATGCCTAGAGTAGTAGTTGTTATGGATGTGATAGATCCTCCATCCTCTGATGCCTTGGTCCTTATTTATAGAAATTGGGAAGTTAGAGTCCCAAACCAACTCAAAATCTGATCTATTTCGGTTTCTTCAGGTCCAAGTAATGCGCGTCACGGCCGTGATGGCCATCACGGCCAGGCCGTGACGGTCTCTGCTTCTGGTAGCTCTACGAAATTCCAGTCTCTCGCGAGGCGAGACTATGCTCGCGTCGCGAGCCCTCTGTTATGGCCCGTGATGAATTTCACGGCTGGGCCGTGATGTGCTCTGACTTGTGGTGGTTTTGGGTCACGGCCGTGATGGCTATCACGGCCAGGCCATGACAGACTCTGACTTCAGCCTTTCATCTTTTTCAGTTTTGCTCGATCATGGCCGTGATGGACATCACGGCTAGGCCGTGATAGGCTCTGTTTGGCTCGTTTTCTTCAGTTTTAAAGCTCCATCTTCATCCAAACTTCATCATGGTTGATCTTGAGCAATTTACCCTTGATATCTGCAAAACAACACACGAAAACCGCCTTACCCGTTCCAAAGGAAAATTAACCTAAAATCTAATAAAAATATGCCTAAACTACATGAAAATGCATGCAAAATGATAGACAAAGATGATGTGGAATCACACTCATCATTGAGCAAGCAAAATACTCCTCTGTATGAACCCTTCTAGTCCGAATCCTAATAAAGCAGTGAACTAAAAAGCACCCTTGTTAATGAAACCTGCAATCTTGATGAGCGCCCCTACAACATTTCAACATATAAATTAATGTAGCCCACCTGCAAGTTGTCTCCTAATCAGAGCATGCGAATACACTTAAATTGGATGTTGATTCTGACTTAAAATTCGGGAAAGAGACTTGATACTCTACCTTTTTTTGGCAATGATATAAATAAATTCCTAGAAGGTGAATTCTACGGTACCCCATTAAAATTCAAAGTAACTTTAATATTAATTTTAGTTTTGCTATTAATTTAATTTTAATTATTTTCATAAATAATTTTTTTTATATTAAATATAAATCTAAATGGTGAAATTATTTTTTATTTATATAATCTGTTAAATAAATTAAATTTCTTTTTTTAATATAAAAATTTATAATTTGTCTAAACTACACAAACCAAATTTTATAGCTATGACATAGAAAACTCGAACATGCAAAAAAAAAGTATGATTAGGTTTTTATTTTATTTAGCTAAGAATAAGTGAGAAATTTAATTAAGATAATAGGGATAAAAACAAAAGAAAAATGATAAGTTATAAGCTCAAACACTACTTCAAGCAGCATCTGGAAAAAACACTATAAGCCGGTTTTAAAAATAGTTACCAAATGGAGCTATTTTTCATTCACTATAAGCTAACAGACTTGACAAGCGAAACAAAGTCTTAGTAGAATAATCGAGATGATTCGGTAGACCACACTAATTTTGATTACTTTGATTTGTGGTTACTTTTCATCTTTCGTAGATATGCACCTAAAGACCAAGTAATTATATCATAGATATGTGGATACTAAAATAAATATTTTCAATTCCATAAGATAGTTAAAAGCTTTTCACAATTTTAGTATTAAGTTATTTGATAAAAGTCAACTAAAATAGTTTCTTTAAAAATCAAAGAGTTTGGAACAAAGAAAAAGGTGCCAAAATATTAATTGAAATTGATGACAATTCCATGCATTTTTGTTTTTTGTTGTGATTTTAATATCTTAATAAAAGTTAAAATTCAGTTCTTTTACATTCACTAAATTCATTAAATTCTCTATATTTGAATGAGTCTTAATTGTTAAGTATACATGGAACTACAAGCTTTGCCCCATTTCCTATTTTAACATATACAATAGTGGCCTTGTAATGTTGCCAATGGGATTGGTTCCTCACTGTTTCTTCTAAACACAGTGATTGCAAATACATTCTCTTCTAATTTTGTGTTTTTACATTTATTTTACGTATCAAAATGCTAAATAAGCCACTTGAAACACCAATTTTTATTATGGATTGACCAAGTCCAAGAGAATATATTCCTATTTTACATTCTGTTTCTATTTTGTAATATTTTATTATCATTTTTCGTTTTTGAATGCCTTTTATAAACTCTATAAATTGACGAACTGCTTTCTTGTATGATAATGAACTGCACAACAGTTGCTTTCTGCATGCAGATATGTATCATTCAATTTTTGAGAAGACTATATGTTTTGTTTTTTTATATAAACCAAACATATATTGATTGAGAGTACTAGGGGTATTATAACCCGTATACATGTACAAGAGAAAGAAAAAATAGAGGAAAGCCAATGTAAAAAGGCATAGTGACCCGCTTCGTGGATCGATATGAGTTTTACATATGCCAAACCCCTGAAGACCAAAGCACCAAAAATTACATAAAAAACAGGCTCAAAGGCTAAAGCACCGAGCCACCCTCAACCCATAATATAGACCAAGCAAAACCCAAGCAATACCATGTATTATCTTCTTACACGAATCTATAGAGAAAGGAACTAAAGGAACCACCTCAAAAAGCCAGAAAGGATCCCACCGTCATTACTTTATACCAATATTGAAAGTCCCATAAAGCAAGACTATATGTCCATATCTACAAAAGGAACCCACCCTCAACCCATAATACAGGCCAAATAAGACTATATGTGCATATCTACAAAAGGAACAACGACCAAATTTTTGCAAACATGGTTTTGTTGAAAGAGAATAATTTTCGTTACTCTATAAAGTCAATAACGGACGAAGCAAGATAATATCATTACTACATAAAAACTTCTTAGCATATGACATAGTCCATCAAATTAGGGCTCAAATTTTCAAATATTTTAAGATATATAAATTAAACTCTGTGAAATTATATATATTTTTTGAAATTTTAAAAGTTGGAATAGGTAACAACAAGCTACCATTTCACACCTATTTCAAATCTCAGTGTTTAAACTTTAATAGTAACAAGCATTTGTCGCTGGTTCTCATTGGGATTCCCGAGATCAAAAGTATGATCATTTTCCTTATCACATGCATTTGTTGCTTCCTAGATATAGCAGGATTCTCCTTTTGTGTTTAGTCTTTTTATGTCTTTATATTTACCATCTTTGATTTTACCCAAGCGTTAAAGCTTTTGTCTTGTTTATTTAGCTGCAATGTTTCATTTTTATTCTTTCTATTTTTCATTTTTATTTTTGTTTAAATTATCTTTTGGTCTAAGCTTAGAAGAAAGATTTCTATGATGTTTTTCCATTATTTTTGTATTTTCATTTTTTTTAAGAACTTGGTTCAAACTATTAGCTTCACAGAGAACCATAAACTATGATCCCATATTTATTACACATTTTCAGCACATATCATTGGAAAGTAACTATAGCAATATATATTTGGAATACAACACCATTGCAACCTAATCCATAACCATGTCTTATATAGGAAAGAAAACGAAAAGATTGATAACATTAACATGGGTTTAAAACTTTTACTTTAAGTTAATAGCCCGACTAACATGGGATTCGATGATGGTAGCAGCATAGTGGCCTTAGATTGTCATTTTTGGGAAGATAAAACAGTTTTCGTAAATTTAAATGAGCTAAATATTACTTCAACCATCATGTAAATTATCCTTAGATAATATTTAATTAGTAATTAATGATGCATAAGTCAAATTCTCTTTACCCACTCCTGCTTTGTACGTAATTGGACAAAAAATTAAAAACAGGATTTTGGTCCAATGGGCGTGAAAGTAATTAATTGGACACTGCTATATGACACGAGGGGTCTATTTCTAAGGCAATGGACATTGATTTAAAACATGACATGTCTTGTTTCTAATTTCAAAAAAGTTGTCCATCTGCGCAGCACCATGCATCACCGCCATCTGTTAGATAAACATGCAGATGTGTTCTATTTTAGCCTACCACCCTTTGCATGTCCTCCATGTGTTCTCCATCTACATGCTCAGGAGAGACCAATTTTTAATAACATTCATGATGAATATCAAACCAATTTTTTAAGAGTCGTTTATTCATTTTAGATTTGTATGATTCCCTGTCATCTGCATGCACCATCGAACCTCTTTAATGACCTTTTGCATGTCATCCATGTGTTCTACATCTGCATGCTCAGGAGATAAACATGCTGCATGCCATCTTCTGATCTAATGATAAACATGCACCGCACATGTTAGCTACTTAGCTACCCCTTTTGCATGCCCTACATGAGTCACTGTCTGTCAGGAAGTAATTTGGCTTTTTAATTTTGTTTTCAGCAAACGACTGCATGCACCAATGCTGCCACCCTTTGTATGTCCTCGGTGTGAAAACTTAATTTTATCAATTAAGTATTTCTTTTCTCACTGAAATTACAAAAATAAAATGTAAAAACATCACAAAAATCTTTCTTCTCAGCTTATAGCCTTAGACCAAAAGATAATTTAAAGAAAAATAAAATTGATTAGATTCTTAAAGAAAATAAAAATGAAAAATAGGGAAAAAAGATGAAACATTGCAACTAAATAAATAAAACAAAAGCTTTAATCCATCGGCAAAATCACTAAACACAAAAGGAGAATCATGCTATTTCTAGGAAGCAACAAATGCATGTGAAAAGGAAAATGACCATACTTTTGATTTCGGGTAATCGAACGAGAACCAATGACACATGGAGCAGAGGGACGTTCTGAAAGGGAAAAAAAATAATGCTCATTATTTCGCTTCCTTAACTACCATCACTCACATATCCATTATAAATGTTACCTAGCCAACATTGTTTGGATATTGAAGAATTAATGTCCCAAAAAAATATAAGTTTTGAAGAAAAAAACCAGATTCAAGCTTTCATCTTGTATTCTTTCTTTTTTTTTTCTTAAATCTGCTTATTACTATTTTAGTTTAAAAACTAAGATTCGTAATAGATGTGAAAGTAGCCTATTGGTACCTGTTCCAACTTCTAAAATTTTAGAATATATATACTTTCACCAAGTTTAATTTATAGATCTTAAAATATTTGATAATTTGAGCCCTAATTTGATGGTCTATGTCATATGCTTAGCATTGTCTATGCAGTAATGATACTATTGCTTGTCCCTTATTGACTTTAGAGTAACGAAAGTTATTCTCTTTCAAGAAAACCATGTTTGCAAAACTTGGTTGTTGTTTCCTCCTGTAGATATGCACATATAGTCTTCTCCAAAATTGAATGATACATATCTGTCTGCAGAAAGCATCTGTTGCAGTTCATTTTCATACAAGAAAGCAGTTCATCAATTTATATAGAGTTTACAAAAGGCATTCAAAAAAATTGATAAGAACTAAAAATGCTAATAAAAGATTACGAAATAGAAACATAAAATCCTTATCCGAGATTACAAAATTTGAATTTTGAATGTAAAATAGGTATATCTTCTCTTCGACATAGTAAATCTGTAATAAAAATTAGTGTTTTAAGTGTTTGGTACAAAAGATAAATATAAAAATATCAAATTAAAAGATAATGTATTTGCGAAGAACCAATTTCCTATTGACAACATTACATGGCCATTGCTATATATATATATATATATATATATATATATATATATATATATATATATATATATATATATATATATATATATATATATATATATTAATAGTAGGAAATGGGGCAGAACTTGTAGTTCCATGTACTTAACATTTAATACTCGTTCTTATATAGAGAATTTAATGAATATAATGAATGTAAAACAATAGAATTTGAACATTCATTAAGATATTAAAAAAATGCAAAGCAAAACGCATGGAATTGCCATCAATTTCAATTAAAAACTTGGCACCTTTTTGTTGTTCAAAACTCTTTGATTTTTACAGCGACTATCTTAGCTGACCTTTATCAAATAACTTAATACTAAAATAATGAAAATCTTTTAACTTTGTTATGGAATTCAAAATATTTATTTTAGTATCCACATATCTATGATATAATTAATTGGTCTTTAGGTACAATAGGTAATATATGTGGTTGAAATTGATTTTAGAAAAATGGAAGTAATCTTGACTATTAGATTTTAAAACAATGGGTGACAAATATATACTTTCAAAATTCAAAATAGAGTCAAGATTGATGGTTGAATAGATCTACCAAGAAAATCAATGATCCAAAATTAATCTCTGGTTAATTTCAAACCAACATATTTTCAAATCTCAAATTAAATAGAATCAAATAGGAAAATAATTCCCTTTAAATCATAACATTTAAAATATTTTTCTAAACAAATACTACTAGTGACAAAAACATAATATTATTGTCTAGTAATCGTGCCTACACTGACATAAGACAATATTAACGCACTCAAAAATAAATTTTAAATGAGTAATTAAAATTACTCAAACCAAACCATATAAAAATAAACAAAAATAAACATTCAGATAATTAATCACTCCAAATAAACATATACACATATTTACTATTATTGAAGAATAGTAAAAATCGGGGTGCTACATTACTACCCCACTTAAAAAAAAATTTCGTCCTCGAAATTTCGTAGCTCGAAACTAAACAAGATTTTGTAATCACACCTTGACCCTAAAATCTTACTTTGTACTTGCCTCAAAATTAGTCCGCTAGCAAAACTTCTTCAACACCTTATCCTCACGACGAACATCAAGTTCAACATTAACTCTACCACATATATCAACTTACAACCCAAAGCACACAATTGTAGTCTTAGTTTCCTTTGGACTTATTCCACCAGTCCAAATTTCATCACGGTCATACCTTTCAAACTCTAAAATAGAGCTCTCAAAATCTTCTCACAACTTAGTTTCTTAAGAACTCTTCTTTACTATTTCCTTTCAGCTTAAGGAAAACTACTATAGATATTTTTCCGTTAATCCTCGAATTCACTAAGTCAACATTAACCATAAACGTTGATCACTACTCTAAATTCCTTTAATGATATATCTGCCTTGATCATGATAAGGTCCATTGTAATCATATCACTCAATGATGTTGAACTTAAGGGTTCTCATAGTACCATTCACATCTATACATTAACGAAGCTCCTATCAACTCCGGTTGTCCCTCCATAGAGATGACAAAAATTAGGTAGCACACCATCTCCTAACTAACTTGTTAAGGATATGTCATCTCATTACTTATCCATCCCGCTGAGGATGATCAGTTGGACTTAGCCTCAACTTAGTCCTCAACACTTCAAGCAAACTTAACCGACACACGTTGATAAACTTCCATTTTTCATATGAAACAACACTTGAAGATCCTCCATGAAGTCTAAACAATCCTCTTATACATTATTCGGTTTACTAACACTGCATAGTGGATTTTAACTTGTAAGAAGGGTGTAGACTTCACCAGTCGATCCACGATCACTTGAACTCAAACAAGACTCGTGTAGGTCTTCAGCAAACTCATAACAAAGATTCAAGGAATGCCAATATCTTAACAAGGAAGGTCTCAATTGTTAAACTATCCCTTTTTCACTGTACTCGACTAACTCTGGCATCTTGATATGGAGATACCCAACTCATGACTGATGAGATAGGTCACACATCGACGACATTTGGATAATACGTAGAACTAAGATGATCAACGATGACAAGTACTTTGGAATCCAATAAGACATGACCTTGGTGATCATAAAAGAATTTCTCAAGAAAAGAATTTTTTCTTAATTTCACTTTCACATAAGCATAGAAAAGAATTTCATTAATTTGAAGGACACGGGAACATCCAGCATGGAAAAGATCCTTCCATCAGGTTTGTGGATGTAAAAATGCATGATCAATACACATTTACAAACATGAATCTATTAAAGTTCATTCTTCCACACAAATCTTCCAGCGGATTTAAGGAATCAAGGGTGAACAATTTCTAGTCCAAAGAGGATTAATTCTTATTCTTAGTACAAAGAATTTACAAAATGATGACTTTCACCTCTACCAAAAATAGAAGCGGCGAAACAAGAAACTTCTGCTATCACGAAATTATTTGTGTTATAACTCAAGAAATAATCATAACGACTTCTCTCAACAAAATGTGAACATATCCAGACCAATGGATTCCGTTAAATCAATTCACTCAAATGTCTAATACCTCGAGGATTATTTAGAAGTGTGAGTACAACTTCTCACAAATAGAGAAATGAATAACTGGAAATTATGAATTAGCATAACTAATTCATGAGTCCTGACATATTTCAAATTAAAATCAGAAAATTTGTCTGACACATACAAACTTCCCCGTTGTGATTTACTAATACAATCATAGGATTTGAGATATAAATGTGAACTGACAAATACAACAGAATCAAAGGGTACAGTGAAGGGTTCCTTAATCACGAGACATTCACCCAAGATCAGAAATCCACTCGATTCATCTTGGTTCCAACCAACATACAAGTCTTTCTAGCCATGCTTAGTATGACCACCTTGAATTGGGTACGATCCCGGACAACTTAATCAATCCATCAAACATACAAAGGGTTGATCTTTCTTCATAAACTGAGTTGACGACGCAAAATCTTAGATAGGTCATCACTCCAATCTGGTAATAACTCGTCTTCAAGTCGATCCTTGAGTAGACGACCACTCCTCGCATTTGATTTACCAAATCAACTACGCAAGTCAGAGAATACTTGTTCATAATTTGTCCTTATACTTAGTTGTCAAAAATCCACACAGTGACACGAGCCTTCACACAACATTGGTGCTGCACAAGGAAAACACTCGTTCTAACAAACGGTTCAGACCACCGATCTTCCGGTTGAATCGAGTTGTCCAACTCGTTTTAACTTTGTAGACAACATCCTACACAAAGCGACAGAGATCTGACCGAATCCAGAAACTAGATCAATCTAAAATCAACGTCCTTTGCTAACCATAAACCTAGAATATTTCTAGGGAACACTCTCGGAAAAATCCTTTACACAAGCACCTTCTTTCGAATGTCTGACACGATTCACAAGGATAATCGAATGCCATATCCGAACCCAAGTAACATTCAAGATCTACGGTCTCCCTGGACATAAAACCCTTGGAAAACCATCAAGAAACATATACTTGTGCGTCAACACACATTGCTTCAACAAGAAACAATTCAAACAAGAACTAACCAGAGATCACACAACAAAAACTTAATAGACCTATTCCCCAAAGATCACGAAAGACTCGACCAGCTCTGATACCACTTGTAACACCCCCACTAGGTATTACTACGTAACACATGCGGAATTTAAATTAAAAAGATAATTTGTTGGTTGCTTTCACAAAATAATTTATATAAGTACATAAGCGTCTGAATTTGGGTAAAAAAATTTGTCACGACTCCAAACCTAAGTCTTGATCGGCACACCGGATCACAATCCTAGCCTGATGAGTCTATTTAATTCAGAAATATACTTGAATAAAAGCTAGTATTTTTACAAAAATTTCGACAGAGTCTCCTCTGTAATTCGAACATCCCAGGTAAAAGAACAACTGCTAAAATAATTACATTTTCATTCCAGAATTCCAGTTACACCAAATACCACCAGGCAGTAATATACTAAAAATAGTTACATCAATAATTTATACATGACCAAAAGGAAAAATTTAGGTTTTCATTCAAAATATATGCTCTCCGAGCCACAAACATTCCATTTTAAAATAAAGACTCTCTGAGCCATGCTCATACAATACTTATCAAAAATCTAAGTCTCAAACCCTAAGTTATTCCTGAGGAAAACTCACGTGGTCATTCCACAATCAAATACTTCATCAAACAACTAGATCTAAGTCTCCGAGTGACTTAGGAAGACTCCTCTGAACCATCTGTACTAAAGTACCCAGGGTACAATAGCGAACCATAAGAAACCTGATATATCTGTAAGCGTGAGATACCGACAAATGGATATATCACACAACAACCATATACACAATACATACATCACCTCAGCACATTAACATTTAATTATTATTCAGAGATAAAATGACAAGTGTTATATCAGTGGGTCTCATACCCAAACAATAAGTTTTATAAAGAGAATGCATGACACTTCAATAATTAGGCTCTAAACTTAATCTCATGAGATACCAACACCGTTTTATCATTAAGAAAGAAAGAGTTGATCAGGCTCATACGCCCCGTTTGGCAAGTTGTCTCTGTCACCTCATGCACCCGGATCAACATAAACATGAATCCCTTATAATGGCCATTCGGATGTATACCTCATCGAATACCACATCTTAAGCGGTATTTGGTTAACTCAAGCACGTCTTCTAAGGGGAAATGCATATGAATAAAAGACTTTTCATTATCAATACTTTTCTTTGTGTTCACTCTTTTCCGTTGTCGAAGCCCAAAGCTAACGACTATTCACAATTTTCATTACTTGAAAATCAATAACACAGGACACACAGTTCGAGTGCTCAATCACAACACCTTAGACCGATGCCGCAGTCCAAGGTTGTGGTCGTAGAAACAATTATAATTGTATCCATGTTTTACTTCAACATGATAAGGGCTCCTAGCCCATACAACAAAATTAGGACACACAGTCCTCAATTCCAAAATCAGGACTCCTAGCCCATAATATCACGATTAGGACCCTTGGTCCATAATTCTTGACACGGATCCCAGATCACGTGCATAAACTGAATACTAGAGGTGACGTCTCGCGAACTAGTATTCTCTTTCACATGTGCTTACTTTTCGCTTAGTGAAAATCAAAACCAAAACAAAACTCGGTCACTTATCCAAGTAACCAGAACGTTTCTAAATCATTTAGGAGAAAATCTTTTCCTTTACAAATTCTTTTATAAAATATTTGGAAATTCTTTTTCTTTTGAAATCCTTGATGGAATAAAGTCAAATATTTTCAAAGGGTTTTTCCTTCATAAAACCTACAATTCGAAAGGGTTTTCTCTCGTACAAAACTCTTGATCATAAAAAGGTAGTTTCCTTCAACTTAAAATAACTTCAACATTTTTCTAAAAACAAAGATCTTATTCTTGTGAAGTAAGCACTTTAAACAAGGAACTTTTATAAATGAACCCAAAACTTTCAAAGTTCTATTCAAGGCTTATTAAGGATTTTAATCCTTATAGTCATTGAGCACAGACTCAAGTCCGGCTTCTCAAACTTCAATCAACAGTAATATATTCACAACAATAATAATATCACAATTAATGACAGTTCATCACATATATATAATTCATAACACTTTAAAGCAAGTAATGTTCAACTTCAAGTAATAACCACAATAGTTCAAGGAAACAAGTTATTCAAGTATTGGATCAATATCACAGTAATATCCACAACACTCAATTAAACACATACACACATGCATATAGCCATCGAATATCCCTAGGCAAGTTCCCCTTACCTTTGAAGACAAGTAAAGGGTCCTCGTCTTAATGCTCACGTTAGTTCCAAGAGTGCAAACTCTACTCCACCAAGTAAGCATAGCCGTGTTCAACATCACAGAGACGTAAACCAATCATGATAACAAACAAACAAATTCACAAATTCAATTTTTATCCTCAAAACATATAATCAAAAGAAACCATACATTTAATTCAGTAAATAGAATCGATTTCTCAATAACATCGATTTGAGTAAAAAGGATCCATAATTAAAATTGGGGAACATTTGTTTTGGTTTGAGAAACATGAAATTGAACTTAAAAATCTCAGATTATAGGTCCTAATTTGAATAAAACATAGTTAATTTTATAGAAACACAATCGATTTCAATAAAAAACAAGTTGGGGTTTAGGGTTCCTAAACACAATTTGGGGAAAACTCATTTGATTAAAGGATAATAAAATTAGTTTAATAAAACACTAATTTATAGTCCCAATTGCATAAAACAAGTTTTAATTTCAAATTACAACATGAAAACAAGGAGTTAGGGTTAGGGTTTGTAACTAAAATTTGGAGTTTCTTGAAATTTAACAAGATAAGGTGAGGAATCACTCACCCAACAAAGAGGAAGAAGAAGAGGTGGTGGGGTTGGAATGGTGAGCGGCGGCAGTGGTGGCTCCGGCATGGTGGAGCTTAGTTTCTGTGATGAATCATAACCAAATAATTAAGGTGATCTTCAAATAAAAGGAATAAGTTGATGAAGGAGGTGGAAACCACCAAAAAGGGTGGCGGTTCAGACTTACCAAGGTGAGGATGCCGTTTCGCAGCGGCGAAGGGCGAACCAGAATGAGTAGGGATGCGAGACGCGTCGTCTCCTCCTCGTGGTTGGTCGAGCGGCGGCCGGATGAGCTTGCTGGGCGGTGGCACGACCTGGACAGCAAGGAAAAGGGAGGAGCAACTTTGAGTTGAAGGAAGGATGTGGTCCAGAGGAAGAAGAAGAAGGAAGAGAAAAGAAAAGAAAAAAAAAATAAGAAGGGGAGGGATCGTGCTTGAACAGAGGAGGGAGAGGAACTTAAGTTCTATTTGAGTGCTCTTTTTCTTTTTAGTTAATGATAGGTAATATATGTGGTTGAAATTGATTTTAGAAAAAGCGAAATAATCTTGACTATTAGATCTAAAAACAATGGGTGACAAATATATACTTTCAAAATTCAAAATAGAGTCAAGATTGATGATTGAATTGATCTACCAAGAAAATCAATTATCAAAAATTAATCTCCGATTAATTTCAAACCAACATATTTTCAAATCTCAAATTAAATAGAATCAAATAGGAAAATAATTTCTCTTAAATCATTACATTTAAAATATTTTTATAAACAAATACTACTAGTGACAATAACATAATATTATTGTCTAGTAATCGTGCCTACACTGACATAAGACAATATTAACGCACTCAAAAATAAATTTTAAATGAGTAATTAAAATTACTCAAACCAAACCACATAAAAATAAACATTCAGATAATTAATCACTCCAAATAAACATATACACATATTTACAATTATTGAAGAATAGTAAAAATCGGGGTGTTACACTTCCTTACCATATAATCTGATTGTTTCTACTCCAACTGCTAAGCCAGTTACTGTTAGCTCTGCTTGCTTAAGTTGTCCTATTGTGTTGATCTGATCTATTTGCCTTTGATACAGTTAGATGTAATTTTAGGCATGGATTGGTTATCTTCCAACCATATTTTAATAGGTTGTTCCCGTAAATCTTTAATTTTTCCTAAGGATGAGAATTCTGGATTTTTATCCTCTAATCAAGTAATAACTTCTTTAAAAGAGGGAGCGTAAGGATACATGTTGTTATTTTACTTAGACGTTAAGAGCGAGTTAGACTTGTAGTGTATACCCGCTGTCAACGAGTTTCCGGAAGTTTTTCCTAATGATGTACCTAGACTACCACCTGTTCGGGAGATCGAATTCGCCATTGATCTGATCCCAGGCACTGGACCGATATCTATAGCACCATATCGTATGTCGCCATCGGATCTTGAGGACTTGAAAGGACAACTAGTTGAGTTGATGAGTAAAGAATTCTTTAGACCTAGTGTATCACCATGGGGAGCTCCAGTGTTGCTTGTGAAAAAGAAAGACAAAACTTCTCGCTTATGTGTAGATTTCCTCCAATTGAACAAAGTGACGATTAAGAATAAGTATCCACTTCCAAGGATAGATGATTTGATGGATCAGCTGTGTGGAGCGATTGTTTTCTCTAAGATAGATTTACGATCCGGATATCACCAAATCCGTGTAAAACCGGAAGAGGTTCCAAAAACAGCGTTTCGAACACGCTAAGGACATTAAGAGTACCTTGTAATGCCGTTCGGTGTGATGAATGCTCCGGCTATATTCATGGATTGCATGAATAGGATTTTTTTCCTTATCTGGATCAGTTTGTCATTGTCTTTATTGACGACATTCTAATCTATTCCCCTGATAAAGAAAAACACGTTGAACATCTCAGTGTGGTTCTTCAAATTTTAAAGGAGAAAAGAATTTATACGAAACTTGAAAAGTGTGAATTTTGGTTAGACCAAGTTCAATTCTTAGGACATGTGATCTCGAGTGATGGAATTGTTGTAGATCCGTCGAAAGTTGAAGCTGTTTTACAGTGGGAAAAACCCAAGACTGTAACTGAGATCCGTAGTTTTATGGGGTTGACTGAATACTATAGAAGATTCATTGAAGGATTTTCTAAGATAGTAGGACCACTTACCCTGTTAACTCGGAAGGATCAAGTTTTCACATGGACTGAAGCTTGTGAAGAAAGTTTTTGAGGGTTAAAACAGAGGCTGACTACGTCACCTGTATTGATACTACTGGATCCTAAGGAATCATTTGAATTATATTGCGATGCTTCACATCAAGATTGGGTTGTGTCTTAATGCAAAATCGGAAAGTCGTGGCATATGCTTCAAGACAGGTGAAGACTGTAACACCCTTCTCAAGCACTACATCGTACGTGACGTTTTATGGCCGAAAAGTAGTTTAATTAAAATTGGCTATATTCGAATGGGGAATTTTTTATTTTTCATAAGTCATAAATATAATTAGTTGGGAATAAGGTAAAAGTTCAATAACATGTTTCATAAGCATAACAAGATTATTAGTTCAAAAGTCACTTATATAAAAATCCCACCCGACTCATAGATAGAAGCCATAAGAATATACATACTCGACAAAAAGATATGGAGACGTAGCTCCTAAAATATAAAGTACTTGGAGTTGCAGCTCCATAAACAGTAACATTAATTCCCAGACATGCCCAGCTGGCCAAACTAAAATGGAAAAGACAATCCTCTCTCGTACATCGTGAGGAGGATAAACCCAACTAACGAAATCTAGTGGAAACTCTATTTGAGTCCACTGCCGACGTCGTCACAAAAGTCTATACTAGAGTCACTACAAAAGTAACTCTCAGACTAACCCATTTCCCTTTCTAAGGAAAACTACAACTTACGAACTAATGACTATTATGCCTATCTCAAGAAAAGAAAGGTTAGGCATAACTGAAACCCTAATGCCATCTCCTTGAACCCTCTGAAGTCTGGAAGACGTCCAATAGAAGTTCAACCATAATATTCGCATGCTCGAACCTCGATCTCTATGATGAATCAGTCAAGCGTCATCTTGACGTCTCAATCTTCTCAACAGAATACAGAAAGCACAAAGCCAGCCGACATAGGTAAAATAAAATAAGGAGGTGACATTTATGTTACACATAAGGCAGACATGTAGTGGTACGACTCACAGGTACATAATACAA
This sequence comes from Sophora flavescens, assembly GCA_030762895.1. NCBI lineage: Eukaryota > Viridiplantae > Streptophyta > Magnoliopsida > Fabales > Fabaceae > Sophora > Sophora flavescens. Next base: position 245,226,440 of record CM061064.1, read on the forward strand.
CAATACTATATTCCTTTTATCTCCCATTTTAATTCTGCAACTCAAAACTCCAAGAATATAATATACCAAACTCGACGGTGAGCTTATCAAGCATACCAGACACGGTTTGTCCATCGAAGGACAGGAATAGAGAGAAACTGATTGAAACCGTATAGTCCCATTCCTACACAGCCTCAAGGAATATCCGATTCTAACATCGGAGCTAATTTGATATTTTGGAACGGAATGGTCAGTATAGGTTTCACATCCGCCCACCTCAGGCAATGGTGCTATCATGTTACGCACACAGTCTAATCGTGGCTATTGTTTTACGCTCATGAGACTTTAATCATAATGTACGTACTATCATAATCACATGTGATCTCAAATTCTCTGTAACACATCAGGCTCTTTATGAAACCTCTACAACCGAAACTCGGCTCCCTGGGCACAACGGCCTCACCGAACATAGTTTTAACTATGTATCTGGGCAAAATTGCCGGAATACGTCCAATTGGTCTATCCATCGGATAACCTCATGATTCCACCAGAATCCACTTGCTGTCAATCGCTGACGGACGATATTCTCAGGTACAAATCATTGGCCCTTCACTGATTCACAGTTCTCAAACAGACTTGTCATGTTTGTGTAAATATATTTTAAGGTACTTGCTTACAAGTCCTAACATATTATGAAATTGGATCGACAGTCCAATCATTTATTTCTTTACACTTTTCTAATTGAGCCTTTCTCTGGGCTTTCAAGAAATCAAATAACTTTTAGTCTATTAAATCTTATGGAGGTATGGATATTGAATTATCCACACTTTACGACAAATGGTCTTGCTTCACCATAAGTCATAAGTTATTAAGTTCATATTTTCACTAAGTCATCCTCGATTTAGGTTTTCCATTTATTTGAAATACTAGTCTTGAAGACTAAAATTATTTGTCTTAAAACCCAAAACCTTTGGTTAAAACCAAATCATTTTGAAATCAGATTACATCAAAGTACATAAGTACCAAATTCATCAAAACAGTTTCTTGAAAAACATCGAAACTCTTAAAATATTATTTTACCATTTTTTACTGTATTTCAACTTTAATTCCATATTTTCACAAATATAATTATTTTTCTCAAATACTTTAATTTCCTGAGTTTCCATACTTACATTAAAGTATTATAATACTGCTTTCAAACTCTACATCATTGTTTTCTCAAAAATCCTTAAAAACGTTTGACGACAGTTTCGCCGCTTTTTGCTGGTTTTAGGCCCAAAACCCATACTTTTGAAAATATGATTATTCATCTCAAATCTATTACTTACCTAGGTTATAATACTCATTTTAATATGTTAAAAAACTGATTTTACAATTTCCTTTCCATGTATACAAAATTCCTAAAACTTTACCGAACGTCGTTAAATTTGTAAAACGCGTAAATCATTTTTCAACGATTTTACACTATAATAGTCCAAAACTCATTTTGGAGTTTTAGAACATTTTAATAGGTATGAAAAACAGTCTCTAACTGTCCAATAACATTTATTTTCGAAAATTGCATTTTAGTCCCAAAACTTTCATTAATTACAAAAAGGTCGTTATTCACTTAAAACCTTATAACTTTTTATTTAAAACTTCAAATCTCACCAAACCAACTTCTTTAGAAATGATTTTCAGTTTCCAACAAATTTCCAAAAATTTATATTTTTGGGTCACATATTTTTCAATATTTGCAAATAAGTCCTTAACTATTAAAAAGCTCATAACTTTTTATATATAAATCCAAATGACTTCAAACCAATTTCTTTAATCTTATATTACCAAGAACTACAATCCCAACATATAATAATATAGTTTTCAGAACAGTCTCCGAATTTCTCAGTATTTGCACAATGGTCCCTATATCTTCAAAAATTCATAACTTTTAACATACATATCCAAATCCATCCAAACCAATTTCTATACTCTTATATACTCATTCACTTCTTATAAAAATTATCCAACCAAATTGAATCCCCATGGAACTCCCTCAACCAGTTATGGCCGAATGACCTTAAATAAATATATTAGGCATTTTTCTTAACACATCAAGCAAGCAACAATCATGGTTCCAACTTAAGGTCATTGGAACCAAAACAACCATATAACATATCATACCACAACCAAAAATCAAATCAAATCCTTCAAGAGGATCACACAACCATAAACAATAATACATAATCCTAACACTTAGGATTTTCATGACAACATACAAATACTTTAAACCACACACATATCTACATTTAGGTATGATAGTAGTAACCTCTCCCCTTACCTCTTTTAGATCACTTGAAACCCAAGTAGTAGAAGGATGTTGTTCACCTAAATCACAAGGTTTTGAACCCACCAAAACCTAGTCATGAACAACCAACAAGAAAACAAGTTAAAGAATGAAGAAAATCATCCTAAACCACTAGCACCTCGGTTCGGAAAACTCAAGATAAATAGGCTAGGGATCTCTAAATTTTTCAGTCTCTTGGATGATGAAAATAGAAGTCATATGAAGATCATAGAAATTGGAATCACATTAAAAGGATTTTTCTATGATTTTCTAGAGATTTTTGAAGTTCAAGATCTAGGAATTTGAAATTTGTAAAAACATGAGATATGAAGAAAAGTTGTGAAAGGAAAGGAAGGTATGATCATGAATCACAAGAATCCACCTTTGGAATTTCAAGAAACCAACAACAACTTATACTTCCTTTGAAAATTGAAAATGAAGAACTTTGTGTTTTCTTTCATGTTCATGAAGAACAACATGAACAATGAAGGAAATGAATGACCAAGTGTGGTCTTAAGGAGGGTGACCGTGATCTTCTAGGGAGAATAAGGTAAAATGTTGTCATGGTACATTTGAAATTACAATGCAAGCTTAAGGGTATTTTAGACATTTCACACTTAAGTCATCATTACATGCATGATGACTAACCCCTATGACTCACCCCCATGAGTCATCACAAATAACTCATTGTTCTCATCCGTCCGGCATCGGGTTTTGTCTCTGCACCACCATTCTCGATTCTTTCGATCCCCGATCAACGAGTATTCACCCAAATAACGTATAATAACTTATTTATTTTGAAAATTTTCAAAATAACCACTATGGTTGGAAATAAAATAAAAATATAAACTGTTTCGTTCTCGGGCCAAAATTAGGTTTTCTGATCAGTAAAATCTTACTGTCAGTTAAAACGCAGACCGGGTTTCGTCTGAATTTTAAACCTAAATTTTTACCGTAACCTTACACCATAAGGTAAAGTACAATTATGATTTTATTTTATTAAAAATCATTTTCTAGATCTAATATAAAAATTACAAACAATTAAAATTCTAACGATAATTGAAAAACAGTAAAAACAGTAAAACGGTGAAAACAGCAAAAACAGGGTGTTACAAAGACTCATGAGCGAAATTACCCTATGCATGATTTGGAATTAGCAGCAGTGGTATTTGCTTTAAAGATCTGGAGACATTATTTGTATGGATCAATATTTAATGTTTTTAGTGATCATAAAAGTTTAAAATACCTATTTGATCAAAAGGAACTGAACATGCGACAAAGGCATTGGTTGGAATTCTTAAAAGATTATGATTTTCAACTACAATATCACCATGGGAAAGCTAATGTAGTGGCAGATGCTTTGAGTAGGAAATCAGTGTGTGCTTCATATATGATGGCCAGAGAGTAGGAATTGTTGGAACAATTTTGAGATATGCGCTTAACAATGGAAAGATCACCAGGAATGATTTGTTTGGGTATGATTACTGTTACAAACTAATTGGTGGAACAAATACTGGAAAAACAAGGAGGTGATCAATACCTGCAAAGAGAGAGAGCTAACACAACAAGGAGCAGTGTCAAAATTTAGAGAAGGGACTGAGGGAATTTTAAGATTTGATGAGAGGATTTGTGTACCAGATGACACCGAACTGAAAAAGTTAATTCTGGAGGAAGCACATAGAAGTAAGCTAAGTTTACATCCAGGAACTACTAAGATGTACCAAGACCTTAAGAAATTATATTGGTGGTATGGTGTAACGCCCTTCGTTACATTAGTAACCAAAAACAAATTGTATAAAAATCCTTTAAAACATTTAATTAAAATATGTTAATCATAAAAATTTTATCAAATATATAAGTCTGGAAAATGTCTCATATTAAATAAAATAGTAATAATGTATCAAAGTAATGAATAATAAATCCATACGTCCAAATAAAAACCCCAAGCCTCAAAAATCGGGCGTCTACTAATAAACCCAACGATAAATAAATAAAAACGTCTAGCCACATACGGCTCCTTATTTAAGAAAACACTAACCAAACTAGGAATAATAACTAAGAAAATTCGCTAGGTCTTCAATCCTCTCCAGTCCCAGTGATGTCGTCCTCGTGCTCTGAAAGCAACACTTTTAATGAGATATAATCCCAGTGAATAAAAATCATTTAATAAAAAGGTTCGTAAATAGTGTTGTTCTCAGCCGGCGCGGTAATCCGGTAAAACATTCATGGTACCCGCTAATTTTTAAAATATTGAATATAATAAACCTCCAAAATAATAATTATATATATATATATAATTAATGTCAAGCATCTAAAGCACAAACTCATAAACTCAGCAACGGTCACATCACTTTGCATTTAATCACATTCACCATGCAAACTCTACACAATGCAACTCCACGAACATGACTCGGTGATTCCCAGAATCACTTAACTTGACTCTTTGGTTCCCAGAACCGGTGTGAATCCTAAATCCACTAAAGGTCTATGAGCTCATATCCATGCCAGATGTGAATATTTTAATAATTTGATATCCCATCCCAGATGGTGATATCTCTCACTACAACAGATTAGACTTTTAATAACGCACCTTTTATAGCATTTCCGTGTGGAAATGCTATTAAAAGTGATGGGGGGACTTTTAATAGTGTTTCCTTTAGGAAACGCTATCTTAGGTATCACCTAAGATAGTGTTTCCGTGTGGAACCGCTATTAAAAGTGCCACTTAGGAAAAGATAGCGGTTCCACACGGAAACGCTATCTTAGGTGATACCTAAGATAGCGTTTCCTAAAGGAAACGCTATCTTAGGTATCCCTTTTCTTCAGAACAGTTAAACGCGGGACCTTGCAAGGTTTTCTTCCCTCTTTTTTCTTGCTCTCTTCATTCTACTGTAGCTCGTTGCCATCTCTTTTTTATTCCCTCACCTTCGTTGCTCGCCGCCGCTGCTGTTGTTGACCATCCTGCATGTTGTTGCTCGCCGCCGTCGCCGCTTCTCAAATGCTGTGAAACTCCGGTCACAGAACTGAAGTAACTATCCATTTTCAAAGGTAACTCTATCTGTTGGAATCGTTCACTATATATGCAGAAGATTTTTATTGAGTTAATGAAGGCATCTGTTAATGAAGATAAATGTCTCGTGTAGATAAAATGTAGATTTTATTAATGTTAATTATTCATTATCTCAAGTATCCAGTTATGTTGGGATTGTTAAGTGCTGTTGGATAGTAGCAACAACTATTGCATGATGAGCTCTTTTGTTACACATGACTTAAGGTTTTTTGTAGCTTTTTCTCGTGTGTTATTTCCTCGAGATCATTGAGGATTTTGAAGTTTGCACTTAGTACTAAGACTTTGATATCAGATTAGGGTACAGACCAGAAGCTGATAGATCTAATTGTTGAGGAAACTACATATGTTAATTAGAACCTGGTTTATGTTATAAATAAATCAAGTAATGAAAACAAGATAAATTCCATTTACTCTGAAGCTGAACTGAAATGAACATTCAATGTATTAAGCATGCTAATGTACTGTTGTAGCTGTTATGGTGAGATAATAGTATTAAAGCAATATTTAGTACTTCTCCATTGATATAACATTTATGTTGCTAGGTTTAATGTATTTGATGCCAATGGTGGACCCATTGCGAAGGAGTTGATTCCCAAGCTCACTGTTTTGAAGAAAAGCTGGTCCTCTAGATTGGGGTTAGAACTAGCAGATATTGATGTAAGGCCATCTTTTCTCTCACTATTGTTTTAGCTTAACGGATTTCATTTTTCACCTGTAGTTCCCTTCTAATTGAGATGTTAAATACAGGCTCGACAATTCATTGCCACTATCATATTTCTAAAGGGGGTTGGAGGGGTTATATATGTGTTTGGCAGCACACTTGGAGCTTATCTACTGGTAAAGGCTTGGTGTTGCTTTGGACTGTGAAGAAGTTGCTATTCTTAAGTTTACTTTAAGTTGCCCTCATTGTTGTGGTTCCAAAACATAATAGTCCTGAATGAGGTTTTCCTTTTTCTGTAGCTTATGCATCTGGCTATTACTACTCCGCTGCTGTATGATTTTTATAACTATAGACCCGGCAGGCCTGAATATACTCTACTGCTGAATGATTTCTTGCAGGTTTGTCCGAACTTCTTTGATTTGCTTTGTTTTTTGATGATGGTTTCATCTTTGTGAGAACTATATATATATGGTGGAATCCACATAGGGACAAACTGCTAAATTGTGCTAATTACCAATACCAATGAATTTAACTTCTGATAGTAAGTTATATTGAGTTAAAAATTGATCCTGCTTGGATTATGGGCAAATAAGGTGTTTGCTTATCTAGGTAATAGGTTTTGTTGTCATTTGTTAATTGTCATAGTATATACTACGGGTAAATCGAAGATTGATGGAAGAGAATCCAGTATTTCCATGAGGTTTGTTCTCCCATTAGTTGGTAATCTAAATTTTTCTTTAATACCATTAGTAACTTCAACAGTCTTAATTTACCTTTGGTTCAAATGGTTTCTGACTTCCCTTCACCTGCCCCAGCTCGTTCAACCTATCTAGTAGCTGCCTTGCCATTGGATGCCAAGATTGAAATCGAGTGCATAGCTGCACTATAAGCACCAGTTGGTTCCTTCAGCAAACTCAGGTTAATAATGAACGTGGATACTTAACCTAGTATTGGAGTTTAATTTTGGTTTGTCCTCCTTGAATCATGATGCTCTTGTCATTACTATTATTGCTCTAGTATCCTGATAGGAAGGAATTTAATCATCGGATTCTCTCTCAAGATTATGTGCCCCATTAAAAGGGAAATAAACTAAGTCAGCGACAATGTGTTTTGTTTGCAGCTTTTGTAATGATCGAGTATGAATTCTGATTGTTCCAAACAGGATCTTTGTCTAAACTTCAAAGAAACCTCGTTTAACTATGGATATTGTTCCGTAAATACTTTGAGACAAGATTTTCAAGGAAATCCCTGTCTCTTTCTTTTATATTAGGAAAGGCAGATAAGGTTGGAAAACTGACATTTCCCATACCAGTACTTTGATATAGATCCTTAAAGAAATCTGAAACTAAGTTCTGTAATTGCAATAGTTTTCTTCTTGTTTCACAATCCTCTCCTTGAAAATAAAAGATACAACAGGTTCTTCAAGGGACCTGAAACTGCTACACTGATCCTTTCCTTTACCCAACTGAATACCCCCCTCTCTCCCATCTTTCCCTTATGATGCTTCCCCACTAATACACAGCCCTTGTCCACACTCAATTTGCCATGCGGAAAAACGGTAAAAGTTTTCATTCCTTTCATTCCTTTAATCTGTATACATTGCATGTAGACCTCAACCACTCTAAACTCAAAGTAAATATGTTTAATAAATATTTTTGTAGATCGGGAAAGCATGGATCGTAAATGGATGTCTGCCAATCGTTTAACGAAGGAGTATGAGGATGGGGTGAAAGAGTTCATTAGTTTTGCAGTTTGGCATGCGGAAAACCCTAGTACAATCATATGTCATTGTTTAGATTGTTGTTATGCAAGGCGAGTTAGTGCAGCCGATTTGGAAGAAAATTTAGTGTGTAATGGAATCGATCAAAGTTATACATGTTGGACAAAACATGGTGAGACAAGAGCTGAGTCTAGTGAAATGAGGAATCGTGTGAGATATTCATCATACGATACTGACACAAATACTTATGAGGGCGATCGTTTTGAAGACATTGCAAATGCTGTTGAAGAGGATCTTCGGGATTGTCCTCAAATGTTTGGGAGGTTGGTAAGTGATGCAGAGCAACCGTTGTATGATGGTTGCACTAAATTCACAAGATTATCGGCGATGTTAAAGTTGTATAACTTGAAATCGGGCAACGGATGGACTGATAAGAGCTTTACGGACTTACTCACACTATTGAAAGACATGTTGCCAGAGGATAATGTGCTTCCTAGTCGGACATATGAGGCTAAACAAATGTTACGCTCTATTGGCATGAGCTACGAGAGGATACATGCTTGTCCTAACGATTGCATTTTATTTCGGAATGAATATGCATCGTTAAAGATGTGTCCTAAATGTAATGCCTCACGATATAAGAAGAAAGAATCAGATTCAGAGAAGGTTGTGTGGTATTTTCCCATAATACCCAGATTTAGGCGCATGTACCGTAGTTCTGAAGATTCAAAGCACTTGACATGGCATGAGGATGAAAGGATCAAAGATGGCAAGCTGCGGCACCCGGCAGATTCTACGCAATGGAAGAAATTTGATCATGATTATCCTGATTTTGGGCAAGAATCAAGAAACCTACGACTTGCATTGGCTACTGACTTATTTAACCCGCATTGTGTTCAAAGTAGCTCTCACAAGACATGGCCTGTGATTTTGGTGATTTATAACCTATCCCCATGGCTATGCATGAAGCGCAAATTTATGATGTTATCTATGTTAATTTCTGGGCCCAAACAACCAGGAAATGATATAGACGTCTATTTGACTCCTTTGATTGAAGATTTGAAACAATTGTGGGAGACAGGTGTGGAGGTGTATGATGGGTATAAGGAAGAAAGTTTCAATTTGAGAGCTATGTTGTTTGGCACAATTAATGATTTTCCAGCCTACGGTAATCTGTCAGGATATAGCATCAAGGGTCAGTGTGCATACCCTATATGTGAAGAGGGTACGGATTGGATGCGGTTAGAACATTGTAAGAAGAATGTCTTTCTTGGGCATCGTAGATTTTTGCATCCAAGTCATCATTACCGGTGGTGGAGAAAGGCGTTCAATGGGAACTTGGAAGAAGGTAGAGCTCCTTCACCTTTGACGGGTGATCAACTTTTTGAAAAGGTAAAGGATTTGAATATCCAATTCGGTAAACCTTTTGCGAGAGATATTGTCACAAGAGGGTGGAAGAAAAGGTCGATTTTCTTTGAGTTGCCATATTGGAAATCATTATATGTAAGACATTTCCTCGATGTGATGCACGTTGAAAAAAATATCTGTGATAGTGTCATTGGTAATTTACTCAATGTGCCAGGGAAGACTAAAGATGGCATCAATGCAAGGTTGGACATGGTTAGTATGGGAATAAGAAGAGAATTGGGACCGACGAAGAAGGGTAAAAGTACATATCTTCCTCCGGCTGCTTACACTCTATCTAGAAAAGAAAAAACTGTTTTTTGTAAGTTTCTGGAAGGAGTTAAGGTTCCGGAAGGGTACTCTTCAAACATTAGGAACCTCGTATCGATGAAAGATCTCGATTTAAAAGGTCTAAAGTCCCACGATTGTCATGTTCTCATGGAGCAGTTGATACCCATTGTTATACTGTCTATTTTACCTAACAAAGTGCGGGGGGCCTTAACTAAACTATGTTTCTTCTTCAAGGCAATTTGCAGCAAAGTGATTGACCCTGGGAAGTTACCATCATTGCAAAGATAAATTGTTGTGACTTTATGCGAGCTTGAGATGTACTTTCCACCTTCATTCTTTGACATAATGGTTCATCTAACCATTCACCTTGTTAGAGAGACACAACTGTGTGGGCCAGCTTATATGAGATGGATGTACCCGATTGAGCGTTATATGAAGATATTAAAAGGGTATGTGAAAAACCGATCACGACCAGAAGGTTGTATTGTTGAACGGTATATTGTCGAAGAAGCTGTTGAATTCTGTACCGAATACCTATCCAATGCTGATTCTATAGGGCTGCCAATGGCGGTATGTTGTTTACTTAGCTTTTAACTGTGACTGTTCAAATGTTTTAGCAATTGTAACTTAATTTATTTAATTTTTATGTCGCAGTACTTCCCTGACTTCAAATGCTCCACATACTCCACTGCTCAACTATCTGAAGTCAAGGAAGATAGGTGTCACTATATTGTTGAGAAGTTCGTTTGATTATGTCAAATTGATCACAGTAGTTGCAGCAATACTCATTGGTATGCGAATAATGCTTTTGATCACAAAGTAATGCATGTTACAAGTGTATGTTTTGGCTTCGTAGGATGCAGAAAGTGAATGGCAATTTATAAATATTACATGAAATTGTATATAGCACTTGTTTTCTTTGGTGATTGGGTTATTGATGCTAAATTTCAAAATCTTGTTCATAAAATGTTCATTATGGGAGTTTTCTATAACAACCAACAGGACGTATGATTATACTTTTCTATTGGCAATCTTTAATTTATTTTATGCCTAATGAATCTGGAAATGGTGGTTGATATACACCTTTTTTAGCATATACATGCCTTCTCTTTAGCTCGGTGGATGTGTACTATCTTCTCTTGGTCCTGGTACACTTAGTTCAAACCATATTGATTTGGTGCTTGTGTTTGCTTACAGACCCGACAGGCTTTTACACCAAAACAAATAAATGAAGCATGCTATGTTGACATGAAGGCTAACAAAGATGTTTTCCAGAGGACATTGCTGTTATTGACCTTAAGGATGCTTACCCAACTTTGATGGAGGACTTTTATTAGTTTCTTGTTATTTGTTGAACATTTCTGACATTGATGGTTCAGTAACATTGTTCATCGTACAATGACTTTTATTAGTTTCTTGTTATTTGTTGAACATTTCACATTTCTGACATTGATGGTTCAGTAACATTGGTAGATTTGTTCATTGATATATATATGTTTGTTCTTATTTCTCACAGATTTCCCTCCTCTTTGCATAAATGAATTTTGGTGTAGTTCAATATATGCAGGAATGGGTTTAGTTAAGAAATATGTAAAAAAAAAAAAAAGGGAATAGATAGCGTTTGTTATTAACAAACGCATAACAAACGCTATCTAAAGTGACTTTAGATAGCGTTTGTTAATACAAACGCTATCTAAAGTCTGACTTTAGATAGCGTTTCCGTGTACAAACGCTATCTAAAGTCACCTATTAATAGCGCTTCCTGAATGCTATCTTTGATAACGAGTTTTAATAGCGGTAGCATAGATAGCGGTTACAAACGCTATTAAAAGGCATATGGAAACGCTATCTAAAGTCTAATCTGTTGTAGTGTCTCATCCAATTCCCGGAATAGAATGCCCACCGTCATCCCTTCCCGGAAGGTGATGACCAACTCATATGCACTATAAAATATGTCATCCTAGATAACTACCAAATGTCATCCCAGATGACTACCAAATATTTTCTCAAACTCCTTGCATCAATTACATAGACACTATAACAGGATTTAAAATACAAACACAACCATAACATATAAGTCCTTAATATAATTTATGCTTGTTATAGTACATGTATTTACTGATAGGAGCGTGTCATAAATATATCAATAGAAATCATCTAATATCAAACATAAACAATGTTATGCCACACGGTACAAAATTTGAGCCTTTATTTAGCTATTTATTTTCTTCATTATTATTATTTTATTGCATCAAACATTAATAGAATAACAAGAAGATTACACTCACTAAATCAATTCATCAAGTGACATGAAAATATTTCAAAATCCCAAATAAAAATCATGCACTCTAAAATCTTAATTTTCGTAATTAAACAAATCTATATGACAGCTTCAAATCAATTGTACCATGAAAGTGTGAGAAAAAGTATTTTTACTCACCTTTTGCAGACCTTCAATGTGCTCTAAAAATTACGTATGATAAGGATTTGTAATTCCCTAAAAATTCCCCTCCCGTTTGATGGTATTCTTGGATTTGTCTTATTACGATTGTACTGGCAAGAAAAAGAAGTACCCGACGAAATACCCCCTGCGGTGCTCCTCCTTCTTTTTTTTTTGATTAGTGAGCTTTATGTTCATATATATCAGCGCCATAGGTCATTAGGTTTGTCCCCCTTTTATTTTCTTTTTATTAATTTTTTTTATTCTGCTTGGGCTTAACGCCCAAGTCTCTCTCCTTTTTTTTGTCCATATATATATATATATATAATTAATTAAAAATTCTTTATAATAGTTAATAAATTTCAATAAATCCTTATACTATCACTTCTTCACACTAAATCTCTTATTTATATTTTATTTTATTTTATTTTCCAATTTTACACTCTTTTAATTTGTAATTATTAAATAATTGTAATTTATTCTCATACTAACAATTCTACACTTAAAACTCATTCTGACTTAATCTTTTATTAAAGTAATTATATTTGAATTTTGGGATGTTACATTTTCTCCCCTCCTTAAAGAATTTCGTCCCCGAAATTCATCTCATACACACGCGCCTATTGTAACATATGTCGTATTCTAAACTAAAAGGTTATCATACCTTAGATAATAAAAGTTGGGCATTGACGCACGATGTCCTCCTCCATCTCCCAAGTGCCTTCTTCAGGAGTCAATCCGTCCCATAACACTTTCACCAATAGAATTGCCTTGTTCCTTAGAGTTTTAGTGCTCTTGTCCAAGATTTGACTAGGCTTTGGCTTGTAGATCAAATTATCCTTCAATTGTACAGACTCGGGAGCTATCACATGAGATTCATCAGACACATATTTTCTGAGTTGCGACACATTGAAAACATCGTGAAGGTTTGCCAACCGTGGCGGAAGAGCCAATTGATAAGCAACAGGCCCGACTCTTTTAAGGATTTGGAAAGGTCCCATGAAACGAGGATTTAGCTTGCGGACTTTCATCGACCTCCCTACCCCCGTCTTAGGAGTGACTCTCAAAAATACATGCTCACTTTCCTGGAATTCTAGAGGCTTTCTCCTTTTGTCGGCATAGCTCTTTCGTCTACTTTGCACCGTGCGCATCCTCTCCCTAATCATTTTGATTCTCTCGAAGGTTTCCTGGACCAATTCAGGTCCTAACAATGTTTTCTCACCTACCTCACACCAACATAAAGGGGACCTACGCTTCCTCCTATATAGGGCTTCATAGGGTGCCATGCCCATACTAGCGTGATAATTGTTGTTGTTATACGTAAACTCAATGAGAGGTAGGAATCTATCCCAACTCTCTCCTTCATCTAAGACACACGCCTTAAGCATGTCCTCAAGGGTCTGAATGGTCCGCTCTGACCGACCATCCGTTTTGGGGATGATAGGCTGTGCCAAGGTTCAACTTAGTCCCAAAGGCTTGCTGAAAAGCTTTCGAAAATCTAGAGGTAAACCTCAGGTCTCTATCTGACACTATAGATGTGGGTATCCCATGAAGCTTGCCTATTTCCTTGATATAGAGGTATGCCAACTTGTCTAAGCTATAGGTTGCCTTAATTGGCAAGAAGTGGGCATACTTGGTCAACCTATCCACTATCACCCAAATGGCGTCTAAGCCCAAACGTGTCTTAGGTAACCCCATCACAAAATTCATAGAAATCCTCTCCCATTTCCATTGAGAAATTTCTAAAGGCTGCAACAGACCCGAAGGTCTCTGATGCTCTATCTTAACCTTTTGACATACTAAACATTTGGCTACAAAGCTAGTCACATCCCGTTTCATTCCTGGACACCAATACATCTTCTTTAGATCTAGGTACATCTTGGTTATCCCTGGATGTATGGTGGACTCCCCATTATGCGCTTCCTCTAAAACTTTCTCTCTAAGGCTCCCCTCCTTAGGAACAATGATTTTATTCTTAAACAACACTAGACCATCAGTACACAACAAATAATTCTCTTGATCTAAAAGAGACTGTAACTCCTAGTCTAAAAGTTGTTCTCGCCTAATCATTTCTCTGAGGTCACTGCAAATTTCCAGTCTATTCAACTTCAAGCTTAGAGTACTAAGATATACATCTAGATTCATGTCTCTGAACTCTTCTAACTTATTCATCTCTTGGACCATTAAACTTGTCACATGCAAAGTTTTTCTACTGAGTGCATCAACCACCACATTGGCCTTCCCTGGATGGTACTTCAACTCGAAATCATAGTCCATAAGGAATGCCATCCACCTCCTTTGCCTCATATTCAATTCTTTCTGGCAAACAAATACTTAAGGCCCTTATGATCACTAAAAACCTCAAACTTTGCACCATACAAATAGTGCCTCCAAATCTTAAGAGCAAAGACTACTGCTGCTAACTCAAGGTCATGAGTAGGGTAATTCACCTCATGCGTCCTAAGCTGCCTAGATGCATAAGCCACTACCCTACCTTCCTGCTTCAACACACAGCCTAAACCATTCTTAGAAGCATCACAATATACCACAAAACTCACTGAAGGATCTAGAATGATTAAGACCGGTGATGACACCAATCTTCTCTTAAGCTCCTCAAAATTCTCTTCGCATTCCTTATCCCACTCAAAAGATTTTCCTTTCCTAGTCAACTTCGTGAGAGGTAAAGCTAGTCTAGAGCACCCCTCTATGAACTTCCTATAGTAACCTGCCTGTCCCAGGAAACTCCCCACTTCCGTCACTGACCTAGGTTGCTCCCATCCAAGCACTGCATCAACCATACTAGAGTCAACCGCTACACCACTCCTAGATATAGTATGTCCTAAAAACTCCACCTCCTCAAGCCAAAATTCACACTCTTCTGGCTTTGCATACAGTTGTTCTTCCCTCAGAATCTGCAACACTAACCTCAAATTCTCCTCACGATCCTCTGGTGTCCTAGAGTATATCAAAATATCATCTATGAACACCACCACAAAGCTATCCAATAACGGCCTAAAGATCCGATCCATGTAGTCCATGAAAACGGCTGGAGCATTGGTCACTCCAGAGGGCATCACTACATACTCGTAGTGCTCATACCTTGTCCTAAAGGCTGTCTTAGGAATGTCCTCATTCTTGACTCCAATTTGATGGTATCCCGATCTTAGATCTATTTTGGAAAACACTGACGCTCTCCTCAGCTAGTCTAAGAGGTCATCTATCCTAGGCAAAGGGTATTTAATCCTGATGGTCACTTTGTTCAACTGCCTATAGTCAACACATAGCCTCATGGTCCCATCCTTCTTTTTCACCAGTAGGACAGGTGCTCCCTAGGGTGACACACTAGGCCTAATTAACTCCTCCCCTGGCATCTCCTCTAACTGTTTCTTAAGCTCGTTCAACTCTAAAGGTGCCATTCTATAAGGCGCTACTGATACTGGTCCACTCCCTGGCACTAGATCTATGTTAAACTCAACTTCTCTATTTGGAGGCAAACTAGTGATATCCTTAGGGAAAACATCCTGGAACTCACACACCACAGGTATAGCCATCACATCACTGTCAGCCTCTATCTCAGCAGAGAATAAGAGTACACATCCTTGAGCTCCCTCAACTAAGCACTTATGACAAGCAACAACAGAAACAATAGAACTGGGTACGGGGAAAATCATTAGACATTGGATGTGAAGAGAGAAGGATATTTTTGTCAGAATGCTTATGGCAATGAATCTAGATGCCAATAAGTCAATACCAAGAATAACATACGATACATAGATAAAAATAAGATTGATGTCATAAGAAGTGTCTTGACGCACAAGGAAACAATTTAAACAACCAATGGAAGTACAAGAATATCCCTATAGGAGTAGAAACGTATGAATCAAAGGACAAATGAAAGATTGGTATCTCCAAATTTTCACACATAAAGGATGTATCAAGGAATGCGTTGCTCCTGAATCAAACAATATAATAATTTATTATTTCTTTTCTTAACGAGTAGAAGAAATTCAGCCTACTTCGGATCTAAGCTGCCTCAGAATGATGGCGAATTGTTATTCTTGAATTTGAAAAGTCCCACGTGTTAAGGGTCCTAGGTTGCCACCATTCCCTTTCAGTTGACGGTGAGTCTCCGTTTGCCCTTGCCTAGCCTTGGCCATACAATCCGAAGCTGCTGCAAGTGCAACATTCGTCCATCGCCTATTAGTCGCCATAAATCTGCTCACTACCAATGAAATACTGGGTTGATCAGGTCCAATATCCCAAAGAATAGCATGCAGCATCTATAACTCTAACAAGCATCCTATGCGCCCAAGTTTTATTTTAGAAAAAGCCCCATTACCACAGTCCGATTTAGAATCGAACTGCTCTGATACCATAAATGTAACGCCCTTCGTTACATTAGTAACCCAAAACACATTGTATAAAAATACTTTAAAACATTTAATTAAAATATGTTAATCATAAAAAATTTATCAAATATATAAGTCTGGAAAATGTCTCATATTAAATAAAATAGTAATAATGTATCAAAGTAATGAATAATAAATCCATACGTCCAAATAAAAACCCCAAGCCTCAAAAACCGGGCGTCTACTAATAAACCCAACGATAAATAAATAAAAACGTCTAGCCACATACGGCTCCTTATTTAAGAAAACACTAACCAAACTAGGAATAATAACTAAGAAAATTCGCTAGGTCTTCAATCCTCTCCAGTCCCAGTTATGCCGTCCTCGTGCTCTGAAAGCAACACTTTTAACGAGATATAATCCCAGTGAATAAAAATCATTTAATAAAAAGGTTCGCAAATAGTGTTGTTCTCAGCCGGTGCGGTAATCCGGAAAAACATTCATGGTACCCGCTAATTTTTAAAATATTGAATATAATAAACCTCCAAAATAATAATTATATATATATATAAAATTAATGTCAAGCATCTAAAGCACAAACTCATAAACTCAGCAACGGTCACATCACTTTGCATTTAATCACATTCACCATGCAAACTCAACACAATGCAACTCCACGAACATGACTCGGTGATTCCCAGAATCACTTAACTTGACTCTTTGTTTCCCAAAACCGGTGTGAATCCCAGATCCACTAAAGGTCTATGAGCTCATATCCATGCAATGGCGTCCCACTGCCTTCCCCATCCCAGATGGAGGTATCTAATATTCCATCCCAGATGTGAATATTTTAACAATTTGATATCCCATCCCAGATGGTGATATCTCTCATCCTATTCCCGAAATAGAATGCACACCGTCATCCCTTCCCGGAAGGTGATGACCAACTCATATGCACTATAAAATATGTCATCCCAGATGACTACCAAATGTCATCCCATATGACTACCAAATATTTTCTCAAACTCCTTGCATCAATTACATAGACACTATAACAGGATTTAAAATACAAACACAACCATAACATATAAGTCCTTAATATAATTTATTCTTGTTATAGTACATGTATTCACTGATAGGAGCGTGTCATAAATATATCAATAGAAATCATCTAATATCAAACATAAACAATGTTATGCCACACGGTACAAAATTTGAGCCTTTATTTAGCTATTTATTTTCTTCATTATTATTATTTTATTGCATCAAACATTAATAGAATAACAAGAAGATTACACTCACTAAATCAATTCATCAAGTGACGTGAAAATATTTCAAAATCCCAAATAAAAATCATGCACTCTAAAATCTTAATTTTCGTAATTAAACAAATCTATATGACAGCTTCAAATCAATTGTACCATGAAAGTGTGAGAAAAAGTATTTTTACTCACCTTTTGCAGACCTTCAATGTGCTCTAAAAATTACGTATGATAAGGATTTGTACTTCCCTAAAAATTCCCCTCCCGTTTGATGGTATTCTTGGATCTGTCTTATTACGATTGTACTGGCAAGAAAAAGAAGTACCCGACGAAATACCCCCTGCGGCGCTCCTCCTTCTTTTTTTTTTGATTAGTGAGCTTTATGTTCATATATATCAGCGCCATAGGTCATTAGGTTTGTCCCCCTTTTATTTTCTTTTTATTATTTTTTTTTATTCTGCTTGGGCTTAATGCCCAAGTCTCTCTCCTTTTTTTTGTCCATATATATATATATATATATATATATATATATATATATATATATATATATATATATATATATATATATATATATATAATTAAAAATTCTTTATAATAGTTAATAAATTTCAATAAATCCTTATACTATCACTTCTTCACACTAAATCTCTTATTTATATTTTATTTTATTTTATTTTCCAATTTTACACTCTTTTAATTTGTAATTATTAAATAATTGTAATTTATTCTCATACTAACAATTCTACACTTAAAACTCATACTGACTTAATCTTTTATTAAAGTAATTATATTTGAATTTTGGGATGTTACATATGGCATGAAAAGGGATGTCATGAATTATGTGGCTTCTTGCTTTGTTTGTCAAAAAGCTAAGATTGAGCATCAAAAACCAGCAGGAATATTGCAACCTTTGGATATTCCATATTGGAAATGGGATAGGATATCGATGGACTATGTGTCAGGTTTGCCGAGGACTCGAAAGGGAAATGATGCAATATGGGTAATAGTTGATCGATTGACCAAGTCGGGTCACTTATTACCTATCAAGATGAAACACCCGTTGGAAAATTTAACTTAACTATATGTTTATGAAATTGTTAGGTTACACGGTATACCTACTAGCATTATTTTCATATCGTGATCCAAGATTTACGTCAAAATTTTGGCAGAGTTTACAAGAGGCTTTGGGAACGAAACTCAGTTTGAGTTCGGCATATCATCCACAGACGGATGGACAATCGCAAAGGACTATACTGTCACTTGAAGATTTGTTAAGAGCTTGTACACTATAAGACTCGAGGAGGTGGGATGAATTTCTATCATTATTAGAATTCACCTACAACAATAGTTTTCATTCAAGCATAGGGATGGCTCCCTATGAAGCTTTATATGGTTGACGGTGCAGAACACCTTTGTGTTGGTATCGGGATGGTGAAAGTTTACTGTTGGGACCAGACTTTGTGCGTCAAACAACGGAGAAGGTGAAGATGATTCAAGAAAAGATGCGGATGACTCAAAGTAGGCAAAAAAAGTTATGCTGATAAGCAGAGACAACCTCTTGAATTTGAGGAAGGTGAACATGTGTTTTTGAGAGTCACACCAATGACTGGGGTTGGTCGGGTAAATAAGTCCAGAAAACTCACTCCTAAATTTAGCGGACCTTACCAAATTCTTCGTCGTGTAGGTCCTGTAGCCTATAAAATTTCCTTACCACATTTTCTTTCAAATCTTAATGATGTTTTTCATGTTTCACAACTGAGGAAGTATATTCTTGGTCCATCTCATGTCATTTAGCCCGATACTGTGCAATTAAGAGAAAATCTGTCTTATGAAACTAAACCTGTGCGAATCGTGGATAAGATGACAAAGTAGCTCAGAGGTAAACAAATCTCTTTGGTCAAGGTTGTTTGGGATGATGTTACAGGAGAAGCAACGTGGGAAGTTGAGGATAAGATGAAGTTAAAATATCCTAGATTATTCTCAGGTACGTAATTTCGGGGACGAAATTCTTTTTAGTGGGGTAGTAATGTAACACCCTGTTTTCTTTACTGTTTTAAATAACAGAAATATGGATGAATATGTTTATATATTTATTCGAGTGTTAGAAAATTATATTAAATATATGGAGTTGGTCATTTAATTCTACTTAAACATAGAAAGCTACGATTAAAATTTAGGTTGAAACGACGGGCGAATCCCGGACCACTATTTCTATTGACAGTATATTTATACTGACCAGGAGACCTAATTTTAACTTGTGAACGAAAAACTTAAGATTTTTATTTTATTTCCTACGATTGTGTATTTTTAGAATTATTTCATTAAAAGTGAAATAATTTATCTTTTACCGGTGAAATATGCAATCGAATAAACGGTGGGGCGAACGACGGAGTTTCCAAGAGCAGATAAAGGAGTTATCTTAGAATTTTGGACGATTCATGATGGTGAGTCACAATGTGAACACATTAAATGTTGCACATGGTCATCATTTCTTTTCGTTCTCTACTCGTGTTATATTTTATCTGTGATTAGATGGATCCAGAGATCCCCTTAGCCCATCAGCGGTTAAGGACGATCACATTTGATCGGGCCCACTATGCTGGCGCATGGGAGATAAATACTGGGGCTTTGAGCGCCACATAGCGAGTCTTTCATCAGTTTTTGATCAGGCTACTGAGAGCCATTTATTTTGATTATGGTTCTAGTTGTGTCGCTACTGTTTAGGTATATGTCTTTACCTTTTCTTATTTAGTGTGATGGAGAAAAGCCTATGGTGATGGAGGCTTTTTTGTGATCTCCTATAGTTATAGTTTTATGTTTTGTATAAAACTTATGATGCTTATTTATGCTTATGACGTACATCTCCGAGTTGGTTGCGTTGTCTTGAGTTGATATTATGAAGAAGGAAAAATTTCAAATTTTATCACAATTTCGGTGAAGGTATAGCATTTAAAGTAACATTTTCCAAAAGTAACCAGCATTTTATTTCCTCATTTTGGGTAACTATGTGACGACCCCCAGAAAGGGTGTCATACCCACTGGCTCAGGATCCTAGATTAGCCATTGTGTATGAAAATGAACTGCAACAATTGCTTTCTGCTGCCAAATATGTAGCATTCAATTTTGGAGAAGACTATATATGTATGTATACGGGAGGAACAACAACCAAGTTTTTGCAAACATGGTTTTGTTGAAAGAATAATTTTCGTTACTCTGAAGTCAATAAGAGACGAAGAAAGATAGTATTTTTACTGCATAGACACCTCTAAGCATATGACATATATAGTGCCTCAAATTAGGGATCAGATTATCAAATATTATGAATCTTAGTTTTAAACGTTAATAGTAATAAACAGATTTAAGCAAAAACAAGAATTCAAGATGAAGGCTTGACCTTGGTTTTTTAAAACATGGACCACAATTATTTTTCGGACATATTCAAACAATGTTGGTTAGGTAACATTTATGGATATGTGAGCGACGGCAGTTTAGGAAGCGAAATAATGGGCATTATTTTTTTCCCTTTCACAACGTCCCTCTACTCCATGTGTCATTGGTTCTCATTGGATTCCCCAATACCAAAAGTATGGTCACTTTCCTGTTCACATGCATTTGTTTCTTCCCAGATATAACAGGATTCTCCTTTTGTGTTTAGTGATTTTGCCGATGCATTAAAGCTTTTGTTTTATTTATTTAGTTGTAATGTTCCATCTTTAATTTTCCCTATTTTTCATTTTTATTTTTTTAAGAATCTGATTAATTTTATTTTTGTTTAAATTATCTTTTGGTCTAAGGCTCTAAGCTGAGAAGAAAGATTTGTGTGATATTTTTACATGTTATTTTTGTAATTTCAGTTAGAAAAGAAATACTTAATTGATAAAATTAAGTTTTTACAGCAAAGGGTGGTAGGGTGAGCATGCAGATGGCAGCGTTGGTGCATGCAGTCGTTTTCTCTGCACAAAATTAAAGAGCCAAAGGACGACTCCTGCCCACACAGCTTGCTTTTGGAAACCCCAACCTGAGTGAAATGTCCCTTCCTTAACAACTAGCACATGCAGATGGCAGCGACAGTGCATGCAGATCGCAGAAGCTTTTGACCCTCTTCACCTTGATAAACGTTACATAAGTCAATCCTATTACTTAATTAATAGTAACATATTATAAAAATATCAATTAATTAATAATAATTTATTCTTAATTATTAATAGGAGAACAAATGGAGGACATGCAAAAGGTGTGGTAGCTAACAGCCAAACATGTGCGGTGCGATGGTGCATGCAGATCAGCAGATGGCAAGCAAAATAGTCAACATTTCCTTCCACAATTAATGTTCTTAACTTTAGCGATGTTTTCGAGCTGCATGTATATTGTTTGGTCTAACACATGGATGACATGCAAAGGGTGGTAGCTAAGAACACATGGAGAACACATCTGCATGTTTATCTAACAGATGGCGGCGATGCATGGTGCATGCAGATGGACAACTTTTCTGTATTTCGAAACAGACATCTCATGTAATCTAACATGTCCATTTACTTTCATGCCCATTGGACCAAATTCCTGTTTTTAATTTTTTGTCTTTTCCTTTTTTCTTTAATTGAATAGTGATAAATTTAAAAATATCAATTAATTAGTAATATTTTTTATCAATCTAGTTATCAACAGATGGAGGACATGCAAAGGGTGGTAGCTAAGCTAGGGTGATGAAAGAGAACACATATGCATGTTTATTGCCATGTTTTAAATCGATGGCCATTGCCTTAGTAATTGAATAGAGTCTAATTAAAAAAATATCAATGTAACATCCTTTCTCAAGAGTATCCGAGCTTCTATAACTTTATCATGGGTGTTTTGAATCCTTATATATTTAATAAATGTACAATCTATATTTGATTGATTAGTAAAGTAATAATTTTTGGTTTAGAGAAAGAATATAAATTTGTATTTATACCAAATGTATTGGGTTGATTAGTAGTACTCTAGAAATAGTCTAGGTTCACATACCACCCTCACTTAGATTCATTCCAATTAAATGAACAATCATATTCCCTCTCATTTTGTGCATACACATGTTTAACACAACCATTAATTTAAACCATAATATTTACCTCTATTCAAAATCAACAAGTGATCAATGCCTATCAATGAAGTCTAACACTATTGGTTAAATGAATTCACATCCACCCTCTCAAGCTAGGATACGGCCAGACCAAGTGGGTAAGGAGAGACCCACTCCTTCTTATTTCATTTTGCATCAAAACCCTATCTTTTCCTCTTCTTACTCTCACTTTCAACCAAGCACCCCTTTTCCCCTCTCAAGCTTGCATTTTCGGCCAAACAGGGAGCTAAGGGCTGGACAACTCAACCATCATCTCATTCTTACAGAAACTGTGATAGATTTTCAAATTAAACTAGCAATTTATTTAAGGTTGCATGTTAACGGTTAAATGAAAATAACGACTACTTCCTTGCATCAATAATGGCCTTGTTTCAGTGGTATTAGCGCATGCCTTGCATCTAAGGTGTACGCGGCTCAATTCCCACTAGGTTAACGGGTATATTGTGTCTATTCATCACCGTTAATGATACTTAAGTGTGGGATTTGACCGTTGGCGAAACTCTTGGAGAGTTGTTTTCCTTCACCAAGAGGCATGATTTGGTCTATAAATAGAACCATCTGCATGCATTAAAACAGGCAAAAAACTCAGAATCTCTCAACCATTCTTCACTCCAAATCATCTTCTTTTCTCCCTTATGTGCAGAGAGAGTTAAGGAGACTATTGTTTTGTAAACTACCATTGACGATAAGATTGGTTTAGGGTGTGAAAACCAAACCAAGGTTCTCCATTGTATCCTGAAGGGGATTCGCCGGTTTTACCTGTTGCATCCAATCTATGAGGAGAGATTGGTGGTGGCGAATCGAACCTAAAGCCTAGTGTTCTTACACGCCTTGGAGATTGCGCATTACCATTGTTTTCTTCTTCTTCGTTGAAGATCCATTCCCCATTTTCTAACAATCTTTAGGTTCGATCTTCTATTTATAATAATGGTTGCAACATTGAGGGAGATTACATTTGACATTGTCAAAGTGGAGAGGTTCGAGGGTGGAAACTTTGTTCGTTGGAAGAAAGTGATGCATGGCCTTTTTAGAACAAGAAGAGATGAGTACTCGTAGATTCATCAAAATATTTTATTTGTGACCATGGTGAAAGGTACACAATTACTTTCTATGGCTATGATATGCTTGATATTATAAATTCATTTATGTTCAATCATAAAGGCATTCTTTATTTATGTTAAAATTAACATGTGGTATTAGAGCCTTAGATGCATGATTTAGAATAAAATCAAGTATGTGAATTTTGATTAACATAAAAATGTTTGGTTTATTATGCATGCAAGTATGTTGCTCTATTTTGATAGAATTGTCTGATATATGAATGATTATATCATGTGCATGCATTAGTGGATTTGATCCATGTAAGAACCAATTAATTTTTGAAGTGTTCTAAGTTGTTAAATTGGACATAGATGTTCATGGAGAAATGTTATAGAAAACTTATGATGATTGGATCATTGTTTTGTTTGTTTTCTATAATGAAAATCATGTAGATTTATCCTAGAACATATTTAGACATGAATACAAAACATAGAAACAATGAAAATTAGTTTAGATTGGGATTGAATAACCAAAAATGGAGTGGGTGGGTTGTGTGAACCCGGTTTACAGAAAACGGGTTTTATTGACCCGGTTGATAGTACAAGGTGACACTCAAAAGTTGTATCTTTTGGGAAAGGTGCATCGTGGTTAAAAGTTATATATATATATATAAAACGGTTCATTAATAATCATTGTGGGTTCGTTGGTGGAGTGTCATCTCTGTTTCCATGCAGTGCACGAGTTCGAACCCTCACAGTTGCAACTGGGAATGTTTTTACTTTATACAAAATTATTTGAATTGAAAAAGTGCGTCTGCTGGGGTTTGAACCCGCAACGCATGGGAAGGACTCGAAATGTTTGGTGTGATAACCGTCAGGCCAGGGCCAAATAACTTAACAATTGGATTGTTAAGAAAGTATTTATATCGAGAATATTTGGTTAATATTTCCTATTTGTTTCTTGCATAAATGATTTAAAATTATTATGAATGCTTGTTAATAACAGTTAAGGAAATGAATTTTATACTGTACAATAACTCTCAGTTACCCATTAATTTTGATTATTATATATGTTATTATATAATGTCGGTAAATTGAAGTGGTTTGTTATTAGATATTTATTAAATGTCTTAGGAGTAATAGAATATGAGAATGTTATTATCCTGGTTATTACTTTGAGTCTACTAGAATGGTTGACCAAACAACTGCACCTTATTCCCCATAACAAATTAGTATAATTGAAAAGAAAATTAGGATATAAGAA
The DNA here is from genome assembly GCA_030762895.1 of Sophora flavescens. NCBI lineage: Eukaryota > Viridiplantae > Streptophyta > Magnoliopsida > Fabales > Fabaceae > Sophora > Sophora flavescens. The sequence continues at coordinate 245,251,362 of CM061064.1, forward strand.
GAAATGGTAGAAGCCATGGTATCCTATGTTGGTCTAACAAAATGATATTGGGGAGAAGTCATGTTGAAGTCTTTTTATATAGTAAACAAGGTTCCAAAAGAAGGAACAAGATAACCCCACATGAGCACTGGAAAATAGAAAACCCATTCTCAAAATTTTCAAAGTTTGAGGTTGTAGGGCAATAGTAAAAGTTCTTGAACCAAAAGAAATAAATTATATGAATGGGGAATTGAATTTGTGTTCCCGGGCTATGCTAAAATTAGCAAAGCTTATAGATTCATGGTTATGGAATCTACTGACTCATCCTGTTAATACAGTAATTGACTTTAGGGTAGAATCTTTCAAGAAGATAAGTTTAACTCAATTCCAAGTCACAAGGATAATGTTCATAGTAATGCACTTGATCCGAAAAGCAATGTATCTAATAAAGATACTTTGGTGGGTTTAGAACTTAAGAGAAGTCAGAGATCTAGAAAAGAGAAAACTTATAGACCAAGGTTTTTCATGTTCCTTGTTGAAGGAACAAGTGAGTCCATAGACGGTTATGGACCAATATATTATTATATTGAAAGTGATTTAGCAACATTTGAGGAGACAAAAGGTCTCAAGATGTTACTTTCTGGAAGGAAGCCATACAATAGAAAATTGATTCAATAAATGGGGAATAAAATTTGGAAATTAGTAGACCTCCCACCTAGTTCCACAACAATAGGTTGTAAATGTAACACCCCCCTTGGGCATTACAATACTATCACGTGCGGAAATAAATTAAAAGAATTTTGCTGGTTGCTTTCAGAAAAATTTGATTTATTTGGAGTCAAAAGAATCTTGGTGTAAAACAATTTCCTTTGAATAGTGTAGTACGTAACGTACTCATCACAATAGTAAAAAAATAAAATAAAACATATTATTCACAACAAAATTTAAAACCATGTAAAGGTTTTCAAAATACCTACACAAACTTTCTCAAAACATACCACCCAAAAGAAATCCTAAGCTGGTCGCTCTAAAAGACACTCACTGATAAGACCCCGTGATCATCCTTATGATCACACATCTTTTCCCGCAATCCAGACTTAAGCCTCCAAGTGACTTAAAGAACTCTTATGCAACTTCTGCATTCGTGTACCAAGGTACAATAGCAAAGACAGAAGAACCTGTATATGCAAGGGTGAGTTCCAATATATGGATTTTAAAATGATAACCATATGCACGACTCTCAAATATCAATTAACATGAATATTCAAATATAAACAATATATTTATCAAAGGGTTTCATACCCGACAGTCATAACCGTTTTAAAGAAAAAAACCATGACACTTCAATATTCAACAACTAACTTTGAGACCTAATCTCCGGAGCTCCAATCAACAAGTAAATGAGCTGATCAGGCTCTAGTTGCCAATTAAGGAAGAATCAATGCCCGATATGGCAAAGTTCTATTGACCATTCCACAGTCCAACTCAAGTCAAAGTGGTGACTACATATAGCACACGGTCTACTTGGTCGTATATCCATCAAGGCACAGTGACGCAAACTGCATGAATACTTGCCATCAAGCATTCAAGTCCTATGCAAAGGCACGCCTGCCCTGTAATGCATGTAAAACGTTTTGTTCTCGTTGTTTTCTTTGTGATCAATCTTTAGGTGTCGGAGCTAAAAGTCTCACGACTAAATTACCAATTTAAACTCTCAAGTTTAATACCTCTTTCCAAAATAACTGACACCAAGTCAAAAGGTGTGCAAATCACGAAATCCAAATCGATGCACCAGTCTTCGACGCGTAGATTCTATTGCACAAAACCAAATATACGGTTTATAGGACATTATAGTCCATAATTTCCTCTTCGGACCCCAGGCCCATATCTTAGAACTCTAGACCCGACGTCTCGGTTGCTAGGTTCGTTTACACCATTTTTGTTCTGTGAAAAACAAAACAAAATTAAAGTTTCCTCAACCTATCCAAGTTGATGGAAATAACTCTAGGTTTACCGAAAATCCTTTTACGTTGGAAATTCGTTTTGTAAACTTAACAAAATTCCTTAAAACTTATTTTTTTGTTCAAAAATCAATAATTTGAACTGTAAAACCTTATTTGAGACAAAATCTCAATAATACCCTCTTTAAAAACACTTTGGTAAATATTGACGGAATTGTCCGTCGTTTGTTGTTTCAAGACGCATTTAGGTAAAAATAGGACTCTTTGTCGTAAATTAATTTTTCTAACACTGTAATAAAATTATTTTCAAAACTTTTTCGCATAAAATATTATTTTGTAATATTTATAAATTACTCTGCTGAAAATTAGCAGTGCTAAAATATTTTCATGGTTATGTTCTCACTATGGCTCATAAAACGCTCTTTCGCTGTTAAATGATTAAAATAATATTATTTTTCACTTTTTCCCATTTTTAATTAAATAAATAACTAAGTAATATTATATTACTATTTCCATTGAATTAAACTCATTAATTCATAAAAAGCTTTTAACTGCTTTTAACTTTTATTTAATTGAGCTCTGACCACTGTCAGGCTTTCAAACTCACAATCCACATCAACAATTATTTCATATCAATAATATGACACTTAGAAATTTAAAACATATCACCAAATACCATAAATAATTAAATGTAGCTAAATCAAATAGTTAACAGCAGATATAAAATTTTAACATATTTTTATGATTTTGATTTTTAAATTTTAATTTCCTTTTTTAAAATAGAATACAAATATAAAAAAAATAAATGAAATATTTATTGTGGTCTTATTTTTGGAATTTTCTAAATTTGTGTAAAAAAATTGAAAGGCATCCAATCAAAATGGGGTGTTCATTACCAACATGTGGTTGGTCCAAGTGGTAACAAGCATGGGCCCCTTAAGCAAGTTCAAGGGTTTGATCCCTGACTCTTGCGTATGGAGAAGACCTGGTTGGGAGAGGTCAGTCCTTAAATGTGGGGTGTTCATTTTTTGTGTTGGGATCTTTTACAAAAACATTTGTGTTGGGATCTCAACTATTTATAATATTTTTTTAATGTTGAGATTCATTTTTGTGTAACAGCTCGAGCTTGACTATTAGTTTAGTTAAATTACTCTATTATCCACTCTTAAATAAAACTAGTATTTTTGCACATGTACGATGCGTGGGTCATCAATTACTATTATTATTAATAGCATTGTTATCATTAATAACTTGAATTGTGCCTCTATATCTACCAAACCTTTTCTTTCCTTTGTAACAAATTAAATCCACTATGTCAAACATTTTATTTACTTATTTCACACTTTGCCTTCAATCTTTCATTCCCACCCATAATGGTGGTACTCATTCATCTCCAATGCTTTTTTTTTGGTAAACCCGGGTATCCTCCGGCCAGGAGCCAAAAACTAATCCCTCGAGGTACTGAGATCAATTTAAGGGGTTGACCACTCCCAACAGATGCACTTCCATACGCGTGAGTCGGGAATCGAACCCTTGAACACATGCTTAAGGGGCTCAGTTATCTACCAAATGTACCGCACCATGTTGGTATCTCCAAGGCTTTTTATTTATAGATAGAAGTGATCAGCAAAAACCTTGAAACAATCTTACCTATAATAATTTGAGTGCAAAAAGTTAAATATTTTTTTATATTCTAAAATGATATTACAATACATAATGTAACATTATTTGTTAAGTGTTCCTCTTTGATTATTACTAATGATCAACTAATCCTCTTAAATCATATGGTGCTGACACGTGTCCCTTTATTAGAAAATCAGCAATTCCCCTTATTAATTAGTATCGATATAGATTTATTATTTAAAATAGAAAAAAAAAGGCAAGGATGTAGCCAAAAAATATATTAGAAAATATGAATAACTCTGCCTCTATTTATGTCAATTCAGAGATTGCCGTGTTTGACTCCTAAAACATTATACCTTTACCAGTTTGTAAATATTTTAAAACAAAAACATATATAAATTTTAGAAAATAAATAAATAAAATAACAAAAAAATTCCATAACTTGACATGTCAGGTGGACTAATGTGCTACACTAAAATCACAATTTCCCCTTATTAATTAGTATAAATATAGATTTATTATTTAAAATAGAAAAAACAAAGGCAAAGATGTAGCCAAATACGTGAAAGGCATACTGCTTTAGGTTTTCCCTTGAAGAGTGGAACACCAAGATATGTGAAAGGCATACTGCCTGTAGGGAAACCAAGAATGGACTTTAGCTCCTGCAATCTTCTGGAAGAAACTGACGCTTTAAAGAACCTACATTTGCCAAGGTTAAGATGCTGACCAGAAAACGCAGCATAGTCATCAAATAGTGACATCAACGTGGATAGGTTCTTTTTGGCACCCTTGCAAAAAACCAGAACATCATCAGCATAAAGGACATGGGAAGAAGTTTGGAACCCCCTAGGACCTGCCATAGGCAAAGCTTCTTGGATTTCACTAAAAGATCAATGCTCATGCTTAAAACATTTTCATCTATGCAAAAAAGAAGTGGAGATAGAGGATCGCCTTGTCTAACACCTCTCTTACAAGATAAATAGCCTACAACACGACCATTAACCATGAAAGAGATTTTGGCTGATTTAAGGATTGTGAGGATCCAATTGCAGAACTTAGGAGCAAAACCGAAAGCATCAAGCACTTTAAGAAGAAAAGTCCAATCCAAAGTGTCAAAAGCCTTGTTTATATCAAACTTCAAAGCCATATTGCCACCAAAAGATTTAGAGTCTAAAAGGTTGATTGCTTCGGAGGCAGAATAAATGCAATCAGATATGTGCCTGTTCTTAATGAAACCTCTTTGCTTAATGGAAATAATCTTGGGGGCAATTAAAGCTAACCTGTCTGCCAGAACCTTGGTGATGATCTTGAATTGAAAATTTGCAAGCGCAATAGGCCTATAATCTTCAATTTTAATAGCTTCAAGGAACTTTGGAATAAGAGCCACAGAATTTGAATTCAGCCCAGGCAGCAACCAATCTTGAGTAAAGAATTGCAAAACTGATCTATGAACATCATCACAAACAATGTCCCAGAACGATTGGTAGAAGCAGCCCCCAAAACCATATGGACCAGGAGAACCAGACCCATTCATAGCAAAAACGACTGTCTTTACCTCTTCCATAGAAGGAAGGTTGGTTAACATGCAATTGTCCACGTTAGAGACCAGTTTGGGGATGGCTCTATCAATCAAGCCGTTATCAGAACACTCATTCTCAGAGGCATAGAGGTTGGAATAGAAATCAAGAACATGCTGCTCAATATCAGCTTGAGAATCGATCACCAGATCCCCCTTTTTCAGAACTGTCAACTATTTTGTAGTGTGTTTGACTTTAGCCATTTTATGGAAAAATGCAGTATTTCTATCTCCTTTTGAATACCAGTTGAACTGACTTTTCTGTTTCGAAAAGTCCTCCTCATAAGACAAGGATTTTTTCAAGTCAATTTGCGCTTTATTTTCCTGTTCTTGAAGGGAATCCGAATAACCAACATCTTGGATTTGTTGCTGGACAAAGTTCAGATCAGAGAATGCCCTCTCAACATTTTGAGCGACGTTCCCAAAAATGTTTTTATTCCAGATTCTTAATCCAGCTTTCAGTAATCCCAGCTTCTGAGCTAAGATGAACATGGGGCAGCCAGTTACTTGCCTATTCCAGACCTCTTTAATGATCCTACCACAGTCCACATGATCACACCCCATATTAAAGAATTTAAAAGAGGAAGGTTTAGGAACAAAACCTTTGGTCAGCGATAGAAGGATTGAGAAATGATCAGATTTGTTCCTAGTTAGAGTGGTGCAGGAAATTTTGTCCCAAAAGGCTATGGAACTATCATTTACAATAGCCCTGTCAAGCCTAAGTTCAGTATATGCCCTCCCGGCTCTTCTATTGCACCAAGTGAACTGCGCACCTTTTGTCTGCACATGAATTAGCTCATTGGCATTCGACCAGTTACTGAAATCCTCGCAAGATTGCTTCAAAGGTAAAGAGCCTCCTCTCTTCTCATGAGCTCCCAAGACAGCATTGAAGTCACCAATGAAAATCCAAGGACAAGAGTGATTTCTGGTTAAAGAGGATTATATTCACTTTTTTTCCTTAAAAATTTATTTGATTTCTTTCTATCCTTTTTTCGTGTAAGTCATTCCTTTTTAGAAAATATATTTATCTATCATTTTTATTTTCCTTCCCTTTGAAAAATCTATTTGATTTATTTCTCAGCTTTTCCCCGTCAAATTAATCATTTAAAAAAACATATTTATCTTTTACGACTTGAGATTAGTTGGTCCTCTGCAAACTTAGAAAGAACCTTTGGCTAACCGGTCATACCATTTTTTTCAACATTCCAAAATCCAATCTTTAGTTTATTGATAAAGTTGCACTCCCACTATTGATGCCACATTTGAGAACATTAACAATCATTCCTAAGAGTTGTGTTCTTTCCATGCCCTTCATTTTTCTTGTTTCTTCCATTGTGTTCGAACAATTCACTTAATTTCCCAAATTCACTTAATGCTTTACAAATCAAAAGTCATTTCCCTTACATTCCCTATCGTTATTTTTATTTTTGTTTTTTGTTTTTTTAATGCATTAGAACACATCGTGTTTAAACACCTTTCTCAAATTCAGACAACTAAAATATGTTTTAGTAACAAAGTTTTTCTACTAACTCACGTTGAAATGATACAATCAAAATGAATATATATATATATATATATATATATATAAATCATTTGAGATTCTATTACAAATTCATATACTCATTTAGAAAATTATTCTTGTGGATAGTAAATACTTAAATTATTATCTTCACATTTAAAACATTAACTTCAATATAAAATATTATACATTATACATAATTATATACATCTAGATATACATATAAGTATGTTTTTATGTAACGTTTTCAACCCATAAGATGGTTCAAATTAGAATCATGAAGTCAAATAATAATAATGTTATCAGGGAAGAATTTCTTTCAGCTACTTCCAAATTTTATATTCTTTTTCTTCCCCGCCTAATTCAAATATTTTCACATAACTTTCATTCTAATAGGACCTTTGGGCTCTAGCTTTTGGTGTTTCCCAATAGTTGTGTTCATTTCATTCACTTTCATTCACTTTTCATTCACTTTAATTTTTTTTGACCGAAATAACTAAATATGTTATAGTAACATTGTTTTTCTGTTTGGTTATAGTATATAAAACAATCATAACTTATACAAAAATTTAAAAGAGTACAAAGTACAAAAAATGTTTTTTTATATAATAATTAATAACTATACAATTGTTATAACACATATTTTGAAAAGGTGATCAAATGCTATGTTAATAATACTTATCCAACGTTATCTAGATAAGCAACCCACTTTGATTTCTTAAGTGGACCCTACTCTGGACCTCATTGTGTGACATCAATTTAAGCAATCCATTCATTTTTTACTACAACGATACATCATTAATGCTTTGTTTGGTATGGAAGAGAAATTCAGAAGAGAGAAGATGGAAAAAGAGAATGTGAGAAGAGAGAATATGGTTAAAAATAGCAAATTTTAAGATTTATTTGATATGAGAGAAATATGTGAGAAAATGATAAGGAAGAAGTTGAGAGAATTTTTTAAAAAAGATGATGATGAATATGCAAAATGACATAAGTATCACTAATTAAAAAAGTAACATATTATTTGTATTATATATATATATTTAAAAAGTAATATATACTTTTTATTTCATATTTTATAATTGAATATATTATACAAATAATTTTATTTATAATAAATATTAATAAATATTAATAATAATGTTATCAGGTAAGAATTTCTTTCAGCTACTTCTAAACTTTACATTATTTTTATTCCCCACCTAATTCAAATCTCTTCGCATAACTTTCATTCTAATAGGGCCTTTGGGATCTAGCTTTTGGTGTGATAAAGAAGTTGAGAGAAATTTTTTAAAAAGAAGATGATGAATATGCAAAATGACATTAGTACCCCTAATTTAAAAAGTAACATATTATTTGTATTTTATATATATTTTTTAAAAGTAATATATAATTTTTATTTTATATTTTATAATTAAATATACTATAAAAATAATTTTAGTTATAATAAATATTATTTTTATTTCCCACCCTTTTTACCTATTCCCCACTCCCCTTCATAACATCACCCTCCCCACCTACCCTAAACCCTTATAACACCCCTTACCCACTTTATAAAATATATATAAATTATAAAAAGTAACTAATAAAATAATACCAAAAAATCTATAACTTGCCAAGTGGATGTACAGTAAAAATAGCTATCCACCTTTTATATTAATATAGATAAAATAAAATATCATAATTTTAATATCTCAAGATATATTTAAGGACTAGTTTCACTATCTAGATTTATATTTAGGATGCTGAAAAACAATAGAGAATATATTTCTATCTATTTTTTTAATATAAAAATCATAGGCTAAAATGCATTTTTCCTCCCCATGTTTTTTTAACTTGGCGAAATTTTCCCCCAAATTTATTTTGAGCGATTTTGGTGCTCCTATTTTTTCAATTGTGTAAAATATCCCTCTGTTAAATTGCCGTTAAAAACTTATGGATATTGAAGATGTTGCATATGTATGGACAGACCCAAACGTGTCCCTTGTAGTCCCTCCACATATCCCTTTTTTCTTCATTCTCTCTTCCTTCACCACCGGCAGGAGGCATAAGGTTCTACCGAGGAAGTAAATCTTCCTTCATATTGAGATCGTTAGATTTTATGTCATTAAACATTAATACTTGAGCAATGCTAGCATCGCACTCTTCATCACACTTCTATTAACACACCCTTTATTATAGAGTGAATTTCATGTGGGATCATATGTTTGGTGGGTCTCACATGAAATCCACCCAATAATAGTGTGTTCAAGAGGAGTGTGATAAAGTGTGTGTTCTTAGCATTTTTGTTAATACTTTCTAGATTTTTTTTTATAATAACTTAAATTGGATGTTGATTCTGCCTTACTTAATATTCGGGAAAAGGGACTAACATGGTGTTGGGAGAGTCGGTAACGTGGCTCTCTCCAAGGAAAAAGAACTCGGGTTCTATCCCTGGAGTCACCCATTTGGTAGTCATTACGATCCCGTGTGTAAAAAATCGGACGTCCCGCTGCCGACTCGGGGATTAGTCTCATAGCTTGTCCAAATGATCTAAGCTTGTGGGATACCCTGGGATGTCCATTAGGGAGCCAAAGACCCTAGTTACGGTGTGTTAGGAAAAATTTTTTGGGAACGGGACTTGGTTCTCTACTCTTTTGGCAATGATGTAAATAAATTCATAAAAATTATTTCTTTGGCAATAATTCTCAATATGGTATCAGAAGACTTCATATTGTGAGGGGATCGACAATAAATTGGATGGTTACAATGTAGTAGAGAACCAACGGAGTGGAGAGAAGATAAGTATTAAAGGAAGGTAAGAAGCTTAGTTCAGGTGGCTACACGGGATATGATGTTGGGATTATAGTCTCTATATTATTATTATTTTTTTGACAAAAATATTATTTTATTTTTAGTTATATTATAATAATACTTTTATACTATTTAAGTAATTTATATTTTTTTTCCAACTAAGCGAGCCATTTGGGTGTCAGGTGGCTAGATGTATGTCACATCATCAAATTATGTTAATTCTTGGATGACAACTTGACAGAGGGGCCATTTTTTGCATGATTGAGAACATAAGCCAACTAAAATCGCTCAAAAAACATTAGCGGGGGGGGGGATTTCAACAAATTGAAAAGGATGGGGGACGAAAAGTGCATTTTCACCAAAATCATATTTATATGTCATTTTATTTTTATTATATTATTTGTATTATATCATTTTTTTAATAAAAATAATTAAAAACTAAAATTAAACAAAATAACTTTTCTAAAAGTGAATTTGTAGTCATTTTTCTATTTTATTGTTAAAAATAATTTTGATCTAATAAAGTGTTGTTTGGGTCGTGTCATTCAAATTGACTTTTAAATATATAATTATCAAAATTGTCCTTGATGAGTATGAAAAGTGATTTTTTCAGATAATGTGATAAAAGTAGCTGTTGAAAAAATCAAACTGAGTTTTTGAGTTTTTATTTTGTCTAATGGAAGGCTCATATAGTAGACTTACAATTATCACAATTCATGTCTTACAACTTAACCTACTGATTTCTTGTTTGGTACCATATATAAGAGAAAAAGTTGAGATTGGTATAAATCCAGTACGCAACACATTTTGGATTTGTACTTATAGTCTAATGAGCGTGAGTTTGCCTAGTTTAACTTGGGATTAGATTGATTCCAAAAAAAAAACTTGGGATTAGATTACAGGTTCGCTGAAAGCAACTTGATATTTTAGAATCTCCCTCAATCCCACTGTTAGGATATACAATAAACTATATGGTTTAGTTACAAAAGCAGTTAGATATGGTTGGATTCAGTTAACAAATAGTTGCAAAATTGGACAGCTAGCTACTCTAGCTTATCATGTATAAATATTGTAAACACACCACATTATCAATCAAAAAAATCACTTATACATTTCTAATATGGTATCGACAATAATTCTCTCTTCCGCATCTCTCAAACTGACATCCTGGTGAAAATCCAGGTATGGTTCTCATTTCTCCCCCATTGAATGGATCAAATTATTACTCATGGAGCAAAGGAATGCGACGAGCTCTTGTATCAAAGAACAAAATGAAGTTTATCAATGGAGTTTTTCCAATTCCGAGTGAGAGTGATCATGAATTCGAGGCATGGGATCGATGCAACAGCACTGTCATTTCCTGGATCAATCGAACCCTAGATCCTCCAATTGCTCAAACTGTAGTTGATATTGATAATGCCAAGGTGCTTTGGGATGAACTTCGTGATCGATTCACCAAAGGAAATGCTTATCGATTATCAAGTCTTCTTGAAGAAGTACACTCGATCAAGCAAGGTGATAAATTTGTTTGACTTTTTTACTGATTTAAAGACTGTTTGGCAAAATTTGGAAGTTCAACGCCCTCTTCCAAATTGTCATTTTTGCAAATACTCAGTTTACTGCTAACATAAAGACCATCAGATCTGATAATGGGGCAAAGTTCCTTTATCCTGATCTGTTTGCCAATTTTGGAATCATACACCATACATCATGCATTGAGACTCCACAACAAAACTCTATAGTGGAAAGGAAGATTCACCATATTCTTAATGTGGCAAGAAGCCTTTTGTTTCTTGCCAAATTACCAAAATGCTTTTGGTCATATGCTGTAACTTATGCTATTCATCTCATTAATAGATTACCATCACCATCCTTAAACAACAAAACACCATTTGAGTTACTGCACAATCAGCCCCCAACCCTCATTGATCTAAAAGTCTTTGGCTCCTTATGTTTTGCATCCACTTTGGAACAACAAAGAACAAAACTTGACCCGAGATCAATGAAATACATTTTTCTTAGTTTCAAATTTGGCACTAAAGGCTATGTGCGGTATGATCTCCACACTAGAGAGTTGTTTTGTCTCGCAATGTAATCTTTCATGAACACATTTTCCCATATCAAGCCTCATCACCACCTCAACCAACATAAACCACACCAAACTTAGACAACTCTTTTAATTTCCTTCATGAACCTATCCCTCTAACCATCACTCCTAATCGGCCTCCATCACCCTCTCCTATACCCTCTTCACCCATCACCACCACCAATTCCCAAAATCCTGATAACAATCCTCCACTTAGAAGATCCACCAGAACCAAAACAGCTCCCACCTATCTGCAGGACTTCCACTATCAGCATCTCCACTCAGCAAGTATCAATCATTCTTCAAATTCTGGTAACACTTCTCATCCCTTATCCTCTGTCCTTTCCTATAATTCTCTTTCCCCATCTCATCTCAAATATACACTATCCATTTCCACTAATTCCGAACCTAGTTCATATGCTGAAGCTATTAAGTCTACTGATTGGATTAATGCAATGAATGCTGAACCGAGTGCTCTTGAATCTAACAATACATGGCAGCTAACTGATTTACCACAAGGTAAAGTTCCAATTGGTTGTAGGTGGGTCTACCGCATCAAATACAAAGCTGATGGCTCCATTGAATGATACAAAGCAAGGCTCGTGGCCAAAGGGTACACACAACAAGAGGGTGTGGAATTCTTTTATACCTTCTCACCTGTTGCCAAGGTCACTACTATCCGGTTGTTACTTGCCATAGCTGCAACTCAACACTGGCACTTGAAGTAGTTAGATGTTGATAATGCATTTCTTCATGGGGATCTTCATGAAGAGGTGTACATGGAACTCCCCCTTGGCCTTGACCCTTGCAAGCCGAATCAAGTTTTTAGATTAACAAAGTCCCTTTATGGACTCAGGCAAGCCAGCTGCCAATGGTTTACCAAGCTCTCTTCTGCCTTGATCACGGTTGGATTCACACATTCTCAACATGATCACTCTCTGTTCATTAAGAAGCAAGATAGCTCCTTCACAACCTTGCTGATTTTTGTTGATGATTTAATTTTAGCGGGAAATTCTATTGAAGAAATCAACTCAGCAAAGCGGTTTCTTCACAATACTTTTCGGATCAAAGACTTGGGTAATCTCAAATACTTTTTAGGCCTTGAAGTTTCACGTTTCAAACTTGGCATCCATTTATGCCAACGAAAATATGCCCCTGACATTCTTTCTGACACTGGAATGTTAGCATCCAAACCGGTTAGCACTCCAATGATCAAAGACACTAAATTGCTCTACAACTCAGATGCCCCACCCCATGATCCCACTGCCTATAGGCGCCTAATTGGATGTCTTCTATACTTCAGAACTACAAGACTAGACATAACATTTGCACTGTAACAACTTAGTCAATTCATGCAACATCCTACTACTTGTCACTTTTAGGCAGCAATGAGAATACAAAGATACATTAAGAAAGCTCCTGCACAAGTCCTGCTCTTTCCTTCCGATTCATCACTACAGCTAAAAGCCTTTAATGATTTTGACTGGGTTTCCTGTTCCTCAACCCGCAAATCTGTAACTGGATTTTGTGTATTTCTTGGTGCATCTCTCATTTCTTGGCATTCCAAGAAGCAAACTAATGTGTCATGTTCCTCCTCCGAGGCTGAGAACCGTGCACTTGCCTCTACCACATGTGAAATACAGTGGTCAAGGGATCTAAATGTTCCTCTCATTGAACCAGCTCTCCTATATATTGTGATAGTCAATCCGCCATGCATATTGCTTCCAACCCAAGCTTCCATGAGTGAACCAAGCATATTGACATAGATTGTCACATTGTCCATGAGAAGCTCTAAGCTCAACTGTACCATCTTCTTTCGGTTCCCTCTGCAAGTCAACTAGCTGATTGCTTCACAAAACCACTTGAGCCTACTCTATTTTCTGGTTTTCTTTCCAAGATGGGAGTCCTTAACATCCACTCTCTGTAACACCCCGACTTTCCGCTGTTTTCTAATATCAGAAATTTATATAATTATGTTTATATTTTTATCCGAGACTTATAAAATTATTTTAATTATTCTGAAACCATAGTTATACTCTACTTGACGGTAGAGAGTTACAGTTAAAATTTACATTGAAAAATCAGGCAGAACCCGGTCTGTGAATTTCACTGGCAGTATAATTATACTGCTCAAATGACCTAATTTTGACTCATGAACGAAACACTTAAGGTTTTTATGAAGTTTCCAACTTCTTTGGCTATTTTAAAAATTTTCACTTAAAAAGTGAAATAATACATATTATGCGGGTGTTATACGAAATCGGGTAAACGACGGAGCTGAAAACGGGATTTGCGGGACCCACTAACGGATAAATAGGATGTCAAATCATGATGAGTAACAAGAGGTGAGTCATGGGATGACTACCCTTAGTCATGATTACATTTTAGGAGGAAAATACTAAATTACCCTTTATGTTGGTTTTATTTACAAATTTGCCATTGTACAAGATTACTATTTTACCCCTCAAAATTTGCACTTTGGACCCAAATGCCCTTCAAACCCCACGGCCCAAGCACTCCATGAAGCCATCATCACTTCTATAAAGGCTGGAGTCATCATCTACACCAAACTTTGCCATTTCCACCATTAAACCCTAAGTTGTCATAGCTTGATTTTGTGAAGGAGGTAGGAGATTTCTTGCTCATTTATCAATTCCAAGATTTATATCATGCTCCCCTCACTTGATTATCATCATGTTATTCATTTACTTTCATGATTTAAAGCCTTAATCATCTTTTCCAATTTCTAGATCTAAAATTTGAAAAATCATAGTAAATCATAGAAAAATCCAAAAAATGTGAAACCAATTTCTATGATCCTATTATCCTCTCTATATTCGAGATCCAAGAGTGTTCATAAAAATAAATTTTCGTGACTAGTTAACCTAAAGAGGCCGAACCTATGTCTTGGTGGTGGTGGTGGTGGGGGGGGGGGGGGGGGGGGGGTGGATTTTGTTCATTTTCTTTACATGATTCAATTTTATAAATTATGTAGGTATTGGATCTATGTTGTTTGAAATGAATCAAGGTCTCTACGCTAATTTAGTTGTCATGGCTGAAATTTAATTTTTTGAGGATTGGAAGATTTAATTTCAATCTTTGTACAATGATCATTGATTTAGGGTTTTAAGTAACTAGGAATCATTAATCCAAGAGTTTAGAAATTTTGGAGATTTCTAACCCCCAAAGTCAGCCCGAGGCTGAAACCAACATATAGGATTATAGGTTTGATTAAGTTGTTTGTTTCTTAATTGATTGTTGTGTTTAATGAAGGATAAGCTAGATTATCATGTACGTGCGTTGACAGTTTCCGGATTCACGAAAATTAAACATATAAAAATGACCTTTAGGTGAGTTTCGAACCGTGACCAAACGAATACCAGGCCTAGGTTTTACCATTGAACTACCAAGGCATCAAATCTTGCAAGTTAACAACCGTTAATTGTATTTAACACTTAATATCATGTAACCTTCCAAACATTTATTTTGGAAATATCTCACATGGTCCATGTGTGAATATTCTAATGTTGTTACCGCAAACTTCTTTTCACTACTAAACCTTCTTCAAACTGCTCTTTGAATAGAGACCAACAGTTAGTGCATGTTTGGAAACTAGGTGAGTTTGATCAGAATTACTTTTTTGGAGAAGCAAAAGCTATAAATAGTATCTTAATGGTGTGTGAACTTAATCAGAATCAAATCGGTAAATCCAAGCTCTAATGTCTAACCCATCCGATCCAACAAAAAAGTGGAAATTTTCTTATTTTGTTCCGTGCAAAAAAATATAAAATAATATATATCGATTTAGCCACGAAAAAAACTAGGATCATATTAGCATTATCCATAAACCAATGTTGGAAATGAAAATAGTTATCCACATGAATAGTTATCCAATGTTGGTAGCTGTGCTGATTGCCAAAAGTGGTTGTGTAGAAGTATTTCCAAACATAGGCATGAAAGGAGCATGAGACATAGGCATATGTGGATGGCATCGTCAAGAATTAAAGATTTGTCCTCCTGATTAAGACATACAAGACAAAAGTACTATAGAATTAAAACAAGTGCAAGAAGGATTAACTACAGAAAAGTTATGTGTGCAAATAAATAATTAAAGAAAATAATTTATACATATATGCAGCAAGCATACCTTCTTGCAATTAGGTATGAGCTCTCTCAATACAAGCATCTTCTTGTTAATCTTACTATTATCTCTTCACTTCTGTAAACATACACAACAAAGAGGTAGACATTATTATTTAATCTCTTTTAACTCTTCTTTATCATCTCCTAATTAATCTTTCCTCACCCTTTCATTTAAATTATGAATCTTTGCGTCTATGCTTCTCATGACTCTGATGCGGGTACCCTTCCATCCAGGCTTTTCCTTCACCGCATCTTCTAGTTCTTCAGCATTCTGCACACAATTTAATCCGGGTTCCTGATAATCATGGTAACCACCAAGGGAGGAGGAGGAAAAAGGTGAATTACACTCCAAAGGGCTCCACTTACATCACTCGAATATGTTGAGTAGTCATCAGTGTCTTCATGTTTACTTCTAAAAAAGTTTGTGTTGTTTGATGCTCCAAATGAGCATATAGAAGAAGAATCTAGCAAGGGTTCATTACAAGAGTTAGTATCAGCTTTTTCCATTGCTCTAAGTCCCACTGAACTTGTTGTTTGGTTATAATATTGTGCACGAGATCCATGAAGTGCATTTTTATGACCAATAGCTTCAAAGTACTCATTAGGAAGTGGTTTTTGACTTCTTGCAACAAAGGATACCAGGTTTGATGTGTCATAACTAAAATAAAATCACTCACTTTAACTAGGCACTAAAATAAGAAAAAGAGAGAAACACATAACGTGCTTGAATGTGAAAAAAAAATATATAATAACTTACAAGGAGGGTAGATGGGAGGAGCTTCTTGTCATCCCTGCTTGGGTGGAATCAGCCATTTTTTCAGCCATTGAATAATTATATGATCTTCAAAAAGAATCTCAGGTTTTCACAGAAGCTAAACCGTGCGCAACACTTGCTTGACGTATATTGTAAAACTTGTTAAACCTTAAAACAAGTGCTTGTAGTATGCAGATGGAGAGAGGATCTAAGTTGTTACGTGTATGGAAGTTCTAGAAACTGACAATATAATAACGCATGTGGAAATCCTCACTGCTCAGATGACTCATATATACTAGTCAAGGTAGCTTGTTGGCATTACTTGTAACACCCTAGTTTTTACACATATGATTAATTATTTTATTTGGATGTTTATGTTTATTTTGTTATGTGGTTTAGTTTGAGTAATTAGATTACTCTCTTAAAATTATTTTATTGGGTGCGTTAGCATTGACTTATTCAGTGAATGTATGCTTACTAGATAATAATTTATGTTATTGTCATTATTATTACCAGTACAGAAAAATGTTTTGAATAAAATGATTAAGAGAAAAGCATATTTAAATTTTCATTCTATTTAATTTTAGATTTTAAAATAAACTGGTTTAGAATTAATCAGAGACTAATTTTGGATCATTGATTTTCTTGGTAGATCAATTTAACTATCAATCTTTACTCTATTTTGATTTTTTTAAAGTATATATTTACCACTCATTATTTTTAGATCTAATGAGTAAATTATTTCCTTTTTTCTAAACTCAATCTCAACCACTTATTTGGTACCGGATCACCAAGTACTTGAAAAACAAATAAATAAGACCCCAAGTCCTTCCCTTCCCCGTACGCGACAGAACCCCTCCTTTTTTTATTTTCTCTTTCCTTTCTTCTTCTTTTTCCTCCCTCCAACTCCATCTCCTCCTCCCTTGCTACTCTGAAACCTCACCGTGCCCACCACCACTAGACTGACGCCAGAGCCGTGCGGCCGTCGTGTTCCGTCCGCCCCTCTCTGCTCGCGTTCCTGCACGCGACTTTGGAGCAACTCGCGCCCGGTTCCATCATTTTCCCTAGTGCCGCCCTCTGCCGCCGCAGTAAGGACCTTCTGATCACTGTCCATGGTGGTCTTCCACCATACCTTAGGGTATAAACCTTCTTTTCTTCCTTATTTGAAGTTCACTCTTGCTTTTTGTTCATGGGTGTCTCAGAACCGCGTCACAGTCGTGCCGCCGCCTGCCGCCGTGCCAGTTGGCCTTCCAACCACCATGTTCTCTTCTCTTCACCTTGGGTAAGTGTTTTACCCTCTAATCTCTTCTAGATTGAAAGTCCCAAAATCTGATTTTAAAACCCTAACCCTAACATTTTGATTTCCGCTTTAGACTTTGAAATTAAATGTGTATTCATGAAATTGAGACTACAAATTGATGTTTTATTAAACTAATTTCATGATTCTAGGATTAGAATGAGTTTTCCCCAATTTAGGATATGAACCCTAAAACCCCAATTCTATTTTTATTGAAATTGGTTATGTTTGGTAAAATTAAGTATGCATTTATGAAATTAGGACTTTTAGTTGATGATTTCTAAGTTCATTTTCATGATCCTTTAATCAAAACAAAGTTTCCTCAAAGGGTATTGTGAAGCTTAAGCTCCAAACATGATTTTCTTTGAAAATGACCATGTTTGGTAATAAGATTAAGTGTTTAGATCAAATTAGAATGTGTGTTTGATCATGTGTAATTGATTTCTTGATTTTTGGTTGTTGCGCATTGTTGGATTCCCTCTCTAAGACGTTTGACATGGCTATGCTTGCTTGATGGAGTAGATAGTTACACTCTTGGAGCTAACGTGAGCATTAAGACGAGAATCCTTTACTTGTCTTCAAAGGTAAGGGGAGCATGCCTAGGGATATTCAATAACTATATGCATGTGTGTATGTGTTTAATTGAGTATTGTGAATATTATTGTGATATTGAGCCAATACTTGAATAACTTGTTTACTTGAACTATTGTGGTTATTACTTGAAGTTGAACATTACTTACTTTAAAGTGTTATGAATTATGTATATATGTGATGAACTGTCATTAACTGTGATATTATTATTGTTGTCAATATATTACTATTGATTGAAGTTTGAGAAGCCGGACTTGAGTCTGTTCTCAATGACTATAAGGATTAAAAGCCTTAATAAGCCTTGAAAAGAACTTTGAAAGTTTTGGGTTCATTTATAAAAGTTCCTTCTTTAAAGTGCTTACTTCAGAAGAATAAGATCTTTGTTTTTAGAAAAATGTTGAAGTGATTTTAAGTTGAAGGAAACTACCTTTTTATGATCAAAAGTTTTGTACGAGAGAAAATCTTTTCGAACTGTATGTTTTATGAAGGAAAAACCCTTTGAAAATATTTGACTTTATTCCATCAATGAATTTCAAAAACAAACGAATTTCCTAAATGTTTTAGAAAACATTTTGTAAAGGAAAAGGATTTTCTCCTAAATGATTGGGAAACGTTCCGGTTACTTGGATAAGTGACCGAGGTTTTGTTTTGGATTTAATTTTCACCGAGCGAAAACTAAGAACATGTGAATTGAATCTAGTTCGCGAGACGTCGCTTCTAGTATTCTGTAATATGCACGTTAATCCTTGATCCGTGTCACGTTGTTGTGGACTGTGTGCCCTAACCACGTTGTGATGAACATTGTTAAAGGTGAATGTTGTTTGCTACGACCACAAGCCTAGGACTGGTGCATCGGTCTAAGGTGTAACACCCTTCTCGGGTGCTACATTTTCTGTGACATTTTAAGGCCGAAAAGTGGGTTAATTAAATTCCTGTAATAAAATGCGGTAACTTTTTTTCTTTGAAGATCAATGGAATGGATCAAGGTAAGAAATCTCAAAGTTTGAAAGAAAACATTTAAAAATGTCCCCTTTGAAAAACGGAGTTTGGATGAAGTCAGAATACCTGATAAAACATTTTATAACATCAAATATTTTTCTCTTTTCTCAAGGTAAGCAATAAAACATCCAACCTCATTAAATATTTACATAATACAGTCCAGGTTACTCAAAAGATAACAGTGCACTAAAACATTTACTAATCATGATTAAGGTTGTAAGTTCGAAAATTATTTACACAATACCCAACCCGACTCATAAACTGAAAACATAAAGATACACAGACCCAACATAAAGCTATGGAGACGCAGGTCCTAAAATATAAGATACTTGGAGTCGCGGCTCCATAAACAGTAACATTAACTCCCAGACATCCCAAGCTGGCCAAACCAAAGTATAAAAGACCATCATCTCTCGTACGTCGTGAGAAGAACAAACCCACTGACGAGATCTAGCGAAAACTCTACTTGAGTCCACTACTGACATCGTCATAGAAGAAATCACTAGAGCCATTACAAAAGTAGCTCTCAGACTAAGCCATTTCCCTAACCAAGAGAAAAGTCATAGCCTACAGACCAACGACAATCATGCCTGTCTCAAGAGAAGAAAGGTCAGGCATGACAGAAAAACGCAAAGACCATCAACTTGAACCATCTAAAAGCTAAAAGACGACCACTAGAAACTCCAATCTATCATTTGAAAGCTCGAACCTCAACCTCTATGGTGATTCAGCCGAGCGACATCTCAGTCTTCTCGGAAGAACATAGAAGGCACGTAGCCAGACGACATGGGCAATATAAAATAAGGAGGTGAGATTCCCAAACATCACAGCATATGGCAGATATGAAAATAGCACAACACCAAATAGCATACATTCATATCCATGTAAACATACATTTCAGTCAAACAATCAAGTATATACAAGGAACAAATAACACGTGCACATATAGTCAACAATACACAAATCAGTGTGACCATAATCTCATCAAGCATGATTGGACACTGTTTGTTCACATAGACTCGAGAATAGAGATGACTGATTGAAACTGCATAGTCCCATTCCTACACAGCCTCACGGAAGATCTGACCCTAGCTTCGGAGCTAATTTGACATTTTAGAAAGGAAATGGTCAGTATAGGTTTCACATCCGCCCACCTCAGGCACCATTGTGGCTATCATGTAAATACTTAATGACAAATGGTCTTGCT
Organism: Sophora flavescens; assembly: GCA_030762895.1. Classification (NCBI taxonomy): domain Eukaryota; kingdom Viridiplantae; phylum Streptophyta; class Magnoliopsida; order Fabales; family Fabaceae; genus Sophora; species Sophora flavescens. The sequence goes on from CM061064.1 coordinate 245,271,890, forward strand.
TCCTCATAAGTCATAAATCACACTAGTGCAATAAGTACTTTTTACGTCAGTTAAAATTGATTTTTTACATCAGAATACTGACTGACGTAAATACAACTGACGTTAATAGTTAATATTTTAACGTCAGTTGAGAACTGACGTTAAATATAAAACTATTAACGTCAGTTCCTTAACAAAACCGACGTTAATTTTGTAAAAATTATGTCGGTTTTTTAAACAACTGACGTTAAACATAAAACTATTAACGTCAGTTCTTTAAGACAACTGATGTTAATTTTGTTAAAACTAACGTCAGTGGTTATAAAGAACTGACGTTAAAGGTTTAATTTTAACGTCAGTTTTAATAAACAACTGACGTTAATAGTGTACTTTATATTTTATAAAATACTATTAACGTCAGTTGTTTGATACAACTGACGTTAATAAGTTTTTTTTTTTAAAAATTTAGTTTTAAAATATCACTCCCCTCAGCTATCCCTGCATTTAGTAAATATCCCAGTAACACAGAATATCACACACATTACAGAAATGCAAAGGAAAAATGGAACAATGGGGGGACTTAAAACCAAAACCCATGTATATATATAAATAAATTTTAGTTCCAATGTCTAAAAAACAAAACTATCAATCTAAGGATATATATATATATATATATATATACATGTTATTAATTAGTTTCCAAAGTCTAACAAAAAAACTATTTATCTAAGTATTGCGGAGGTATATTATCAATTCCTTTTTCAGCCGCATACTTGAAGAAAAATTCGGCGAAGCGCATCCTCAAGTCTCTTAACTCATCTTCTTGAATAGGCGATTGGTCGATAAATGCCTAGACACGTTCAAATAATAACAATAACATCAATGCAAGTCATCTTCAAAACTATAATATATAATTTAACAAGTTGTTTAAATATTACCTTATTCCATCCATCCGTAATAGATGCGAAGACTATGTTCAGCATATGAAGCATCACATAATAGCCGCACGACCACCCGTCAATTTGAAATCGAGACTACCAACAAAATTAATTTCAACGTCAGTTGAATATACATATAAATTAGTAATTATAATATTAATTATTTGATAAATAAACTACCAAACCTTTATGATGTTCCATACAGGATTTGCTTTAGTCTTAGAAGTCCTACTTCTCCCATTGGCACAACTTATGCTACTCACCTTCAGCGCGCTATCATAAATAAATAATCATGTCGATCAATTAACAAATTCATATATCATGTGTGTAATAAACTAAATACAACTGATATTAAAACTTAAATTAAATTTAAGATTAGTTACTTACTTATTTACATGTACAGCTTCCTCCACCTTCGGTGGCGGATCTTGGTGGAGAGAGCAGAAGAATATGACAGTATGCCTAGACGGGTGAAGTACCAACAACTGCCAATGGTCATTCATACAGTAGGGAGCCAGATATAATTCTTTCCGATTTTCTCCCAACAAGTTCCCTATGTATTTACTCAATGCATCGCCAGCAAAGAAACCGGGCAGAAGGATTGACGGATCTAAGAAGCTGTAAACTGATGCAACGCCCTTATCAAGCTGAAGACGATGGAGATACCTAAGATATGAAAAGGTGTGGATGTTAATTACATAATATATATATTGAAATTAAAATAAATTATTAAATGGAAAAATACCAAAAATAAATAAGTTATAAAATTTAAATTAACTTACGTGCACCAGAGACTGAAAACATTGTTGTTCATCCAGACGTTATTTCTGCAGGCGTTCCCGAGATCATCACCACAGAAGGTAAATATCCTCCGTTGATCTGGGCGTGCCACCCATCCATCGTGCTCCAATGGACATTCAAAAATATCAAACGCATAATCCTCACCAAGTGAGAACAAACGAGTGATAGGTGACAACGACACCGACGTCGACTTGGCCTTCAGTTTAGGAAAAATAAAATAGATAAGTTTTTGATAATTAAAAAAAACACAAGTAATTATTTGACTAATTTGGACATTAATAATGAATAAATACCTTTGCTAACATTTCGAGCTCACGTCGTTTGGAGTCCAACTCAAGCTCACGCCTTTTCATTTCCAACTCATGCTCATGGCACTGGACTTCCAACTACCGCTCCCTAGCTGCCAACTCATCGTCCTCCACATGTGCCATACTAAAACTCTCTTTTGTGCTCACATGTGAAGGGTTGGCAAGCCCTGCGGTGTCCTGGGATGTACCAACGGAGGAAAGCTCTCGGCAGCGCGCCGCTTGAATTCTGGGTTGGATATTAAGCCTTGCATCAGATGTGTTGTAATATCTGGGTTGAACATGAGGTGCTGAGTAATGTCAGCCAAAATTGATGCTTCATTGACCACCCGCTTTCGTGAAGCAGACTTTCCATAATATTCTTTGATGGTCACGTTCCCAGGAACACCGAGAACCCGACCAGGATGGTCTTTCTTGCCTAGAGCAGTCATCAAGACGTCCTGCCGTCCAGAAGGGACGAATGCGCCCTGGGAGGATTTTGCTTTAAGATCCATCTACAATGAAAAAAAAATGAAAAAACGTGCAAGTGAAAAGTGTTGCAAATATCTATACAAATATCAATTGAAATCAAGTTAATTATTTACTTACAATCTTATCTGCCACTTCGCGAGTGGCATCAACTTTAAAAGATCCCGTCTTTGTCATGCGGTCGGCTAACCAGACATCCTCGCGGTCGATGTCCGACGGAGGACTTGATGGTGTGCCCTCAGGCACCTCTCCTCTTTCAATCCTAGCAGAGTGCTCTTCCTGCTTCGCCCTCAGCCTATCCGCCATCAGCTGCTCGATCCGAGTCTGGTACCCACCTTGAGACATGGTGTGGCGGTGGACGTTCTTCGCCTGATTCTGCCGACCCTTATTTGCCTTAGCCTATTCAAACAAAAACACATAATTAAATACAGTTAAATGATCTACAATAAGCATACAAAATTAACTTAATCAACCAACCTGAAATTCTCCATCCTGTCGACTCCTGGCAAACATATCCCAAGTATCCTGATCAATCCAGGGATAATCCGAGAACATTTTATCAAGCCGCTTCTTCCCAGATACATAGTACCAGGTAAGATCATGCTTGAACCCATTCCAACACTTTGATGCCATTTTCATACATTTATGACGATGATCCTCGTCATTTGGCACAGTCCAAGCTACCTACACATTAGATACATATATAACAACTGGATGGATTATAACTCGGATAATTATCAAATAATGTAAATCAAATGAATGTAAAGGTAAAATACCGTGATAGCCTCCCAAATCTGATCCTTAACGTTCTGTGGAACGTCATTCCAGTGGTTGTAGTTGATGCTTACGTGCTGCTTCGCTTGTAGAAACACCCACTTATTAAATTCTTTAGCACGGGGTCCCTGGCCATTTAGATTAGCATCGAAGGACACCTCAAGCTTTCGTCCGCTCCGCTTTGTCCTTCTCTAGTTTCTTCAACGAGGTGGCTCCTCTACCCCGTTTCCTATGAGCCTGTGATGTCTGTATGGACAAAAAAAATGATAAAATAGAGGGTTGTAACATTATAAACTTACATTAAAAAGAAGGACTAAAGATAGTATATAACATGTAAACTTACACTAGAATCAGGCGTAGGCGTGATCGGGTCCTGCGAAACCCCCACAGTGTCCTCCCGTGCATGTGGGCTATCCGACTGATCCATATGTATGCCTGTTCAGAAACAATATATATGTATTAACATAGGTTATAACTCAAAATAAATACAGAAGTATAAATAAAAATAACTAGATAGGTCCTGTAGATATACAAAACATCTATATATCCAATATAAGGACAATACGGGAGATTGAAAACTATAGTTTTAGAAGATTGCCAAGCACTGGTCACGGCCTGGCCGTGATGTCCATCACGGCCGTAACGTGCCAACTGAACCAGACCCTCATAGGCAGAACTGATCACGGCCTAGCAGTGATGAGCATCACGGCCGTGACAGATCAACCAGCAGAGCAACATGCACTCAAAACCAAAAATAGAGACATTCCAAACAACTCAAACTCATGGTTTAAAGTTACAACTACTGAGACTACAGTTTCAACCTACACTCAAAACCAAAAATAGAGACATTCCAAACAACTCACACTCACAATTACAAGTTTCAACTACTGAGACTACAGTTTCAACCAGCAGAGCAACATGCATGCACTCAAAACCAAAAATAAAAAATGTGCCCTAATTAAAGACTCACCAGAAATAGGCGTTCGCGTGGTGGTGGGGGGAAGCTCGAGTGGTGGCCAACGTTCGATGTGGTTACTGAGAGCAGAGGGACAAGGAGAGTTAGTGCGCGGGAAGGGGAAAGAGAGATGTCAAGTTATTGCAAAGAATGAGCGGGAAAGACAGAGTTAGGGGTTAAGAGTGTACCTCACGGTGGTGGCGAAGAAGCCCTCGCGGTGGTTGCGGCGGAGATGAGCTCACGATTAGGGCAGAGTGAGAGCGAGAGTGAGGGTTGAGAGTGAGGGTTGAGCGTGATGAAAAGAGAAAAGACACGTACAGAGAAGTGGAGAAGGCGTGCGGGGGTAAACGTTATAATTAAAATAAAACAACAGTTTACGTCAGTTTTTAGTAAAACCTGACGTTAAAGATCATATATTTAACGTCAGTTGTCTTAAAAAACTGACGTTAAAAACTCTCACACTTATTACGTCAGTTGTTAGTAAAAACTGACGTTAAAGGTCATATATTTAACGTCAGTTGTATTAAGAAACTGACGTTAAAAACACTCACAACTTCTTACGTCAGTTGTATTACACAACGGACGTTAAAAGTTTATTAGTTTCTGCAAAAACATTCATTCCTTTGACTACTGTGCTACTTACCCATTCACCTTGTACCTAATCCTCTTAATGAGCATTAAGTTTATAGATAAGTTTTCAAGAAAATCATAATAGCATAGTAACTTCATCCACTGCTCCTATAAATAGCTTCCTTCCATTCTTTTAATTAATTTTCTGCTTCACAATATGGCTCTGCCGTGGAGATTAACTTCATCATTCTTTATTCCTATTCCTAGACTCAAAGGTCTTTGTCTTAATGGTCAAACAACTTCTGAGTTTGAGTAAATCACATTACATGGATATTAAGGTTGGGTGAATCACTTAATGTGATTCTCTCACTTTATTTCATCCCCGTCATCCCTTTCACTTTGCTTTGGAAGCAAGTGATTGTGGATTCAAGATGATGCATCAAGGAATTCCACGAAAGAAGAAAGATGCAAAGATCCGTTTCACTTTGCTTTCGCTGCTAGTGACTGAGGATTTACTTTGCATCATGGAATTCAAGTGAGGGAGGTGATCGATGCATCCATTGGAGTTTCTGATGACAGGACTGAGAAGAAAATGATGTTGATGCAGAAACTTTTTTATATTTTAGGGCTATGTTGCAGAAATTTTTTATCTTTTAATCATGTAATTTTAACTTATGAATCGCTTCAATGACATACGATTTGATTATACATATAACTTGTTTTATGTTAAGTGTTTATTTATTTTAATTTGCACAAGAATTTGTTTACTAATTCAAGCTAATTAATAAAAATTAAAAATAAACTTGTATAAAAAAAGGTTTAGAAATAAACTGCAGTACTATATGGAGTGATCTGCGTTAAGAGGGACAACAGGGACATGACAACCAATGAAATAAGTTTCATAATTATTTACATCAGTTATTTATAGAACTGACGCAAATAGTGATTTAATATTTACAAACTGCTGCCACCACCTCATTTTTAACATCAACTTAATTTATGACTGCCAAGTTCCCGTATATTAATTACATTATTTCCAATATTCATTCTGCACATTTATAATAAATAGGATTATTTACGTCAGCTATTTATTTAACTGAAGTAAAAATCAAACTTTTAACGTCAGTTTTTTAAAAAACTGACGTTAACAATAAATATTTTTTATTTTAAAAACACTTTTAACGTCAGTTTTTTTAAAAAACAGATGTTAAAAGTGTATAGATATCTGCAAAAACATTCATTCCTTTGACTACTGTGCTACTTACCCATGCACCTTGTAACTCAATCCTCTTAATGAGCATTAAGTTTATAGATAAGTTTTCAAGAAAATCAGAATAGCTTAGTAACTTCATCCCCTGCTCCTATAAATAGCTTCCTTCCATCCTTTTAATTTTCTGCTTCACAATATGGCTCTGCCGTGGAGATTAACTTCATCACTCTTTCTTCCTATTCCTAGACTCAAAGGTCTTTGTCTTAATGGTCAAACAACTTTTGAGTTTGAGTAAATTACATTACATGGGTGATAAGTTTGAGTAAACTACATTATGTGAGTTTCTCACCTTATCACCATCCGGAGAATCAGCTGCTGGAGGGCTAATCAGGTGCTCGGGGGTCACAGTTCCAAAACCTCAGCTTTGGCAGCAAGTGACCGTCTTGGAAGTCTCTGGAACCACTTCCTTTGCTTGAAACAGATCTAGTGCACTTGTTTTTGCCTCTCTCTTGAGCTCTCTCATGCCCTCCAGTTTTCTGAGGTCTTCGGAGTATAGTTTTCCCTTTGGCATATTTCATAAAACTCTCTGATGGGATGTAGCTTTAATGTTTAGGATTTTAAACCCTTTCAATGTAACTTTTTATAGGATTTTAAACCCTTTCAATGTAACTTTTTATAGGATTTTAAACCCTTTCAATCTTCTGTATCAGTCTCTATTACACTTCATGAATGAGATCTGGTTTGGGTTATTGATTCAACTTATACTTCGCACATATATTTTAGTTTTCAAAACAGAAACACAAAACATCAAAGTAATTCATGTGAAACTGAAACTTTGAGGAAGGCAATGCGGAAGGGATCGTATACTAGATAAAAAATTTATTAAATTAACCTTTAACATCTATTGATGTAAGGACTGACGTTAAAAGTGAAGTGACTCACTTTTAACGTCAGTTCTTTATCGAACTGACATTAAATGTTCACTGTTAACGTCAGTTGTTTATTGAACTGACGTTAAAAGTGAGTCACTTCACTTTTAACGTCAGTCATTAAAACAACTTATGTTAAAATTGAATTAATGAAGTCTGATATTTACAAAATTGCCACCGCCGCCTTTTTAACATCTAGCTTTTGGTTAACCGACGTAAACCTTTACCGTCTAATGTATATTTTCCACTAGTGTCATTAAGTTCATATTTTCACTAAGTCCTCTATGACTTAGGTTTTTCTCTTTAATGTAAATACTAGTCTTTGAAGACTAAAATCCTCTTTGGCTTAAAACCAAACCTTTTGTCTAAAACCAAATCATTTTGGAAGTAGTATTGTCTCATAGGTATATTGATATCAAATCCTTCAAAACAGTATTTCAAATTCCGTAAAATTATTGAATGACAATATTCCCCTTTTTACTTGATTGAGGACCGAAACCCCTAAATTTTCAAAAATAGGCATCTAAGTTTGAAAGTTGGGAAATCCCTTTTTATAAACTCTTTGAAAACTCAGTTTCATTACCTCTTGAAACATGGTTTTATTTCTTTATGACCTAAATAATTATCAAAGTCTCCTAAGGTTGAGATGGTTGATAATTTGTTTAGGAAAGTATTTGAAAAAGATGATGAAGGCACAATCAGGGAACTTCTAATTGATTTCTACACAAGTTCTGGAAAGAGAAAACCATATAATATAATCATATTTAGGGATGGTGTAAGTGAATCACAATTTAATCCAAGTCACTTTGGAATCAGCTGAACACTTTAAGATGATTTTAAATACTGTAAAAACAGTTTTGGAAAAATAACACTTTCTTCTTATTTCCATTTTTGCTTAAAACACTTATTTCTTCGGTTTCTAAAGTATCACTTGGGTAATCCAAAACATAAGGTACAATTAAAATAGTTCTCAATCCATTTCTAAAACCTTAATCAAAAATCAAGGTTCCAAAATAATGGTTCAAAATCCTTTTTCCTTTATGGATTTAACATTCATTTTCTCGCTTAAGGATGTTAAAATCGCTTAAGTTTCAAGGATTGGAGTTAAACTCCCATTTCCATTCACATTTGGCCCAAAATCCAATCACAACCAAAGTGAAGGCTACACTTCACCAAAGAATCTCACAATTATCCATACGCATCAATATATCAAGTTATATCGAATAATCACAATAATCAAGTTATTTGCAATAGCCAAGTATTAAATCCTCACTTTGATCCAATGATCAAAGTGATGGTTTTCAACATGTTAGAAATCATTTTCCAACCAATCAACATGTTAATGGGCATCAATTCAAACCACAAACAAATTCCTCAACACAACCATATCTAGCACATAACCAAGCCATAAACAAATATTACAACCACACTCATACAAAGAGATAAATATACGGAGGATAACCCTTGGTATAGGATTTCCAACACTAGACAATTTAAAGCCATCTTCACATCCACCAATATGGTGTGATGTGGTTCACTCCCCCCATACCTCTAGTAGACAAGAGATGATCATTTCCTTGGTTTTTCAACAGTCCACTTCCCTCAGAGCGAAGCTGTGAGGTTCCAGTTTCCTCTAAACAGCTCTGGTCAACTCCTGAAACATGTGAAACCTGCTTCCCCAAGCAAACACAACCACTTTAACATCCCAGAGAGGGAGTCCAAGCATTTTCAACAACCAGACAATTCAAACAATTTGCTACTCATCATCAAACACTCACTCTAAGTTAATTTAAATTCTTAATTTCACAAAATAGAATCAATTTCATTAAAAATCAGATTTGGGAAAAATAAGATGATCATCATCAAAATTGGGGAAAATGAGCATTGATCAAAGAATAATGAAATTAACCTTAGAAATCATTAATTAACAGTTTCAATTGCATAAAGACATAATTAATTTCATAATTAGAAACTAATTTCAAATAAAATCAGATTTTGGGCTTTAGGGTTCATGATACATATTGGGGAAAACCAATCTACCCAAACAATGATAAAAATTACTTTAGGATAACACTAATTCATAGTCCCAATTACACAAAACATGGTTTAATTTCAAAATTACTCTGAATTCAAAACCTAGGGTTTAGGGTTTGCAAACTGATTTGGGGCTTTTTGAAACTAGAAGAAATTAGGGGTAAGGTCGGCCGCACGACGGTGGATACCACGGTTCTTGACCAGAAAGATGGGTTTTCACACGAACCCCATAAGGAAGAAGGAGACGTGGCGGCTGAAGGTGGTGGCGACGACAGTGGCGCGACGACAGTATCAACGATCTAGAAGCAACCATGACGGAGACACAAGCTTAGCGGCTCACCAACCTCGTGTAAAGCGAGGTTGTCGTCCTCTCCACTCGATGCGGTGGTAGACACTGATCCACGATGGCTCACATGGTGGCTGGAACCTCAGCCACGGCAAGGGAACATAGTCGCAGCGGCGGAGCAAACGAACCAAGCGCGGGGTTCGCGTGGTTTCCTCACTCTGGCGGCGGTCTTATGGAGCTCAGGCGGCGGCTAAGGGTGATTGGGCGAAGGCGGCAAGCAAGAGATGAGAAAGATGATTTTTGGTTTGAACATGAAGGGAGAAGAAAATAAAGAAAGAAGTGGGGGAAGGGTGTTGTCCCGTATGCGAGATTGAGAAGAGAAAAAGGATTTTTTTTTTCGTTTTCTTTTTTATTTTAGTTAGGAGTAGGTAGAATGTGTGGTTGAAATTGAGTTTAGAAAAAAAAGAAATAATATTGACCCATAGATCTAAAAACAATGGGTGACAAATATATAATTTAAAAATTCAAATTAGAGTAAAGGTTGATAGTTGAATTTATCAATCAAGAAAATCAGTGATCCAAAATAATCTCCAGTTAACACTAAACTAATTCATTTTCAAATCTAAAATTAAATAAAGTAACATCTAAAAATAAATTCCTTTGAATCATATTATTTAAGATATTTTTCTAAACACGGAATAATAGTGACAATAGCATAATATTATTGCCATGTAAGTGTGTATACACTGCAGTAACACAGTGCCAACGTACCCACTAAAATAATTTTAAATGAGTAAATAAAATTACTCAAACTAAACCACATAAAAATAAACAAAAATAACATCCAGATAATAAATTATTTCAATAAAATAATTAAACGTAACTGTGAAAAACTGGGATGTCACATAAGGTGTTGTGATCGAGCACTCGGACTGCGTGTCCCGTGTTGATGTTGATAATTTCAAAATGATGAAATTTATGAATAATCGCTAGCCTTTGAGCTTCGACAACGAATGAGAATGAACACAACGAAAACATCGAGAACTAAATGTTTTACATTTGCATTTATGACAGACGTGAGACCTTAACAGGAAAGGTATCATGTGAGGGAGTATTATCGTTGTTCTTAAAATGGACAATGAGAAGGTGTACGTGTATTGTTATGCCTAAATGGACAATGAAACGGCGTGCATAATCGTTGTGCCTAAATGACCAATGAGATGGTGTATCGAGCCAGATCAACTCATTTTGAGGATGTTGGGATCTCCGGAGATTAAGTTTAGAGCCTAATTATTGAAGTGTCATGCATTCTCTTTATAAAACTTGTTCGGGTATGAGACCCGCTGATATAACACTTGTTATTTTATCTCTGAATAATAATTAAATGTTAATGTGTTGAGGTGATGTATGTATCATGTATATGGTTGTTGTGTGATATATCCATTTGTCGGTATCTCACCCTTACAGATATATCTAGTTTCTTTTGGTTCGCTATTGTACCCTGGGTACTTTAGTACAGATGGTGTAGAGGAGTCTTCCTAAGTCACTCAGACTTAGATCTAGTTGTTTGATGAAGTATTTGATTGTGGAATGACCATGTGAGTTTTCCTCAGAAATAACTTTTAGAATGACCAGCTTAGGGTTTGAGACTTAGATTTTTGACAGTATGTATGAGTATGACTCAGTCTTTATTTTAAAATGGAATGTTTATATGGCTCGGAGAGCATCTCTTTTGAATGAAAACCTAAGCTTTTCCTTTTGGTCATGTATAGCTTATTGATGTAACTATTCTTAGCATATTACTGCCTGGTTCTATTTGGTGTAACTGGAATTCTGGAATGAAAATATATTATTTTAGCAGGTGTTCTTTTACCTGGGATGTTCGAATTGCAGAGGAGACTCTGTCGAAATTTTTGTAAAAATACTAGCTTTTATTCAAGTATATCTCTATTAAATAGCCTTGCCAGGCTAGGATTGTAAGCCAATGTGCCGATCAAGGGTTAGGTTTGGAGTCGTGACAAATTTTTATACCCAATTTCAGACGCTTATGTACTTATATAAATTATTTTCCGAAATCAACCAACAAATTATCTTTTTTATTTAAATTCTGCATGTGTTACGTAGTAATACCTAGTGGGGGTGTTACATTACTGACATTGAAGTAGGAATTGTGGCGTGCTTGCATTTCCAAGTACTTTATAATAAAGTGGTTAGATACTTGGGTTGGGTGTATGTTGTCCCAAAATACATATTTTGAAGGGCCATCACACACTGATGTGTCACTACAAGAATTTAAGCTATTTCCCAAGGCATATTACCCAGGGCAAAAAATCCCTAGGAATTTTTGACGTTTCCCACGGTTAAAGCCTTGGGAAAGTTCTCTCTATGGTTCCCACGGGTTGGGCCTTGGGTAACAGAGGCGCCAACTGCTCCCGCTTGTTTTCCCACGGAATGGGCCGTGGGAAATATGTTGAGCGCCGTTTCCCAGAGCTGTAGCCGTGGGAAATATGTTGAGGTACCGTTTCCCAGGGCTGTGGCCTTGGGAAATATGTTACATGAGGCGCCGTTTCCCAGGGCTGTGGCCGTGGGAAATATGAAATTAAAAACCCCCGCCTTCCTTCACTCTCTGAGGCTCCGTTTCCTAGGGCTGTGGCCGTGGGAAATATGTTGAGCGCCGTTTCCCAGGGCTGTGGCCGTGGGAAATATGTAGAGCGCCGTTTCCCAGGGCTGTGGCCCTGGGAAATATGTTACATGAGGCGCCGTTTCCTAGGGCTATGGCCGTGGGAAATATGAAATTAAAAGCCCCCGCCTTCCTTCACTCTCTGAGGCGCCGTTTCCCAGGGCTGTGGCCGTGGGAAATATGTTGAGGCGCCGTTTCCCAGGGCTGTGGCCCTGGGAAATATGTTACATGAGGCGCCGTTTCCCAGGGTTATGGCCGTGGGAAATATGAAATGAAAAACCCCCGCCTTCCTTCACTCTCTGAGGCGCCATTTCCCAGGGCTGTGGCCGTGGGAAATATGTTGAGGCGCCGTTTCCCAGGGCTGTGGCCGTGGGAAATATGAAATTAAAAACCCCCGCCTTCCTTCACTCTCTGAGGCGCCGTTTCCCAGGGCTGTGGCCCTGGGAAATATGTTACATGAGGCGCCGTTTCCCAGGGCTATGGCCGTGGGAAATATGAAATTAAAAACCCCCTCCTTCCTTCACTCTCTGAGTTACTTCAGAAGTTGCAGTGTGGAGCCATGGACAACATGCACAAACTATGGTTTTGCCTTTATCTTCTCATCATCATCTGCTGCTTCTCTCTTCACACCTACACCTCCTTTGCAGCTTTGACCACCATCTCACCATACCAGGTAATTCCTCTAACTACTACATAGGCATGTGGTACAAAAAGGTTTCTGAAAGGACATATGTTTGGGTAGCAAATAGAGATAACCCAGTTTCTGATAAGAATTCTGCCTTGTTAACAATATCTGAGGGTAATTTAGTTCTCTTTGACCAGTCTCAAAATAAAGTTTCAGTCCTCAGACGCGAACGGCGCCGCCCCAACCTCCTTCGGTCCGTCATCCTCCTCCTGGTCCAGTGCCATCTCCGGCCACCGGGCAAAGCCACTGCCAGCGGCTGCAGCACCTAGGTTTTTTAATTAAAAAAAATACATAGGTTTCCCAAGGTTAAAACCCTGGGAAATGTTTCCCACGGAAAATTTCGTGGGAAACGTTTCCCAGGGATTTTTCCGTGGGAAACGTTTCCCAGGGATTTTTCCGTGGGAAACGTTTCCCAGGGATTTTTCCGTGGGAAACTTTTCCCAGGGAGTAGTCCGTGGGAAATTTCCCAAGGGTGTAACCGCGGGGTATTTCCCAGGGCATACCCGTGGGAAACCTTTACGACCAGCTGAAAACCGAGGGATCTGAATCCGTGGGTCATCCCTGGGAAATGTGTATTTTCCCACGGATTTTATGGATTTCCCAGGGCCATAGGCCATGGGAAACAGCGAAAATTCTTGTAGTGTGTGTTCATTACAAAATAGAGCTACTTCAATTATGCCGCTAGCTCCCACAACTTCCCCGATTGTTTACCTCGAAACCTAAGTTATAGAATGTCACCATGTGTTCAAAATAAATATTAGAACAAATTATTCATGCTTTCTGTGTTATTCATATATTTCTCTTTTATTTTAGAAATATGAAAATATAAAACAAGTAAAAAAATGTTAGTATTTTAAAGCACAGTTTTGTAATATACTGAAAAAACCATTAATATACATTGTTAATTTTCAGTATATTTTAAGAAGATAACAAAGAATTTAAAATAAGCTTTTTTTTTTTTACAGAATCTTGTCTAGATATTTACACAATAAATTTAGTTATTAACACATATATGTCAAAGTTCACTCTTACACTAATTTCTAACCTTCTCTTTTAGTTTGACCTATAATGACTTGAACTTGTAATTTTTTATTGGAAAAGGAATAATTAAGACTGATTCTAACATAGAGAGAGAAAATTATTAAGACTAATTTCTTCACTTTTCTTTAAAATTATATTATTTTTATTAAATTATTACACAATTTTAATATAAAACTATAAATAGAATTTTATATACAATTAGTTACATTAAAATAAATAATATTATCATATAAAATGTATTTAACTTATTTTTTACACTTAATTCACATTAGTTTCACTATATTATTATATTAATATAACTTTCATGATAAGGAACATAATATGTAACACCCTGTATTTTATTGTTTTAAATAACAGTAATACATATAAATATGTTTATAAATTTATTTGAGTTTTAGAAAATTATTTTAAATAAACTGAGTTTACCACTCAATCCTACGTGACCGTAGGAAGCCACGATTAAAATTTAGGTAGGAAAGTCAGGCGAAACCCGACCCACGAATTCCATTGACAGTATAATAATACTGCTCAAAAGACCTAATTTTAACTCGTGAACGAAAGACTTAAGTTTAGTATTTTATTTTCTAAAATTCTGTATTTTTAGAATTTTTTTCAAAAAAAATAAAATAATTTACGTATTACGGGCAGAACGCGTAATCGGGTAGACGACGGAAGGGATTTCGGAGTTTCTAAGAGCCGATAGAGGGTTTATCTTAGGATTTTGAGATGATTCAAGGGAATGAATCATATTTTTAAGTCTAGAAGGTTTTTCAGGGTTAAAGTGAAAATTTAGGAATTTTACGTTTAAGCCCCTGAACTTTCTGTTAATTACCCTTCTGTCCCTAAATTAGTTTCTAAGTTTTTTCAAGGGAATTGGGCTAGAATCCTTGTTCCCAATCTCAAATGGTCGTGGCTTAGAAGCCCAAAATTTTCTAGTTCATGGATTGATTCCATAAAGCCTACTTGAAACTATACAAGTTCCTATATCAAGCTTAATGTTTAAATCTTCAAGTGGGCCCCACAAAAATGAACCCAAGCCCAAACTAACCCAGCCCATGCTTAAGCCCACGAGTATTGATGGATGCCTCATTTGTTGGATGAATCGAGATTTTTCTAGAGTGTTCCACAATTTTCTACATCATTCTTGATTATTCTATATCATTCTTGATTCTTCACAAACCTTCATGAATTGTCCTAAAATATCTTTGACACATAAATTCAGCCAACAAAGTCAAGATAAGCTTGCATTAAATTAGGAAAAATCAACATCATGACACTTTATTGACAATTTGTAAACTAGTCCTTCAACTTATGGAATCTTTTCAAATTGGTCCTTAGAACTTAATTGCATTTGAATCCTTTAGCAAGACAACTCATCATCATCTAGATCCTTCCCAAGATGGCGCCACTATCTCTATAAATACCATACTCTCACTTTTCACTTAGTTTCTTTTGCCATTTGTTTCCAAAACCCTAAAGTTCATAAGTCTCTTAGTGATAAGTTTGTGAAGCAAGTTTCTTGAATTTCCTTTGTTATTGATCTTCAAGAGGTAAATTCAAATCTTCATTCTTAATCATACCTATGTTCTTTAGCAAGTTTCTTGATTCAAGGCTTATATCATAGTTGTTCATCACTTTAAAGTTTCTAACCCTAGA
>CM061064.1:245287700-245376791 GCA_030762895.1 Sophora flavescens
AATAATACCCTTGTGAGGAAGGCAGTTGTTTGGATTTGGTGATCTCCCTCTTGTGTGTGACTTAGATCCCCTGCTTAGATTTCTGATTGTTTTCATGATGAAACTCTCAATTGTTTGGAATAAGTGAATGCGGGAATTGCTCTGTTTGAAAAGGGGGAAACAATGAAGAAAAACTGTTTTTGATGTATTGCTTGAATGTGTGCAATGTTGATTGAATCTTTTGAGCTTGCCAGGTCTTGAGTCCTTTTGTTTTTTGAGTCTTAGTTTGCTTGGGGACAAGCAAAGTTTAAGTTTGGGGTATTTTGATAAGCCTCTGGCTCATCTAGTTTTATGGCTAGTATGACCAGGGTTTTGTGCAAATTATATCATACTTTCACCCAATTTAGATTAGATTGTCCTCAAGCAAGGTTTTGAGTCGTTTGCGTAGTTTTAGGTTAATTTAGCTAGTTTTGAATTAAATAAAGCTTATGGCTATTTTGTTGTTTCAGGATAATAAGAAGAGCAAGTAAGGAAGTGTATCTGAAGCAGAGGCTATCACGCCCAGGCCGTGACACTGGTCACGGCCGTGATGAGAAGATCATGAAAAGTCAGAAGCGATCACGGCCCAGCCGTGATACACATCACGGGCGTGATAAAGAAATGCAAAAAGTCAGAAAGGATCACGGCCTGGCCGTGATGAAGGTCACGGCCGTGACAAGAGAGAAACCAAAAGTCAGAATGTATCACGGCCTGCCCGTGATAGACATCACGGCCGTAACGTACCAAAATGCGAAAGGTCACCCTTGGCAGAGACGATCACGGCCTGGCCGTGACAGCCATCACGGCCGTGATGCGCAACCTCTTATAAAAGCAGAAACGCTGCAGACAGAAAGGCATCCTGTTTTTCACTACTTTACATTACACTTTTGAGTTTTCCTTCTATCTGTAATGGAGAACTAAATTCTTAGGATTAGTCTACTGTTCGAGGATCCTATATACTTGAGGTTATGTAAATCCCTATTTTAATTGCTTTTCCCTTTTCAATATCATATTGCATATTTCTGTTTGTTATTTCAGGAGTGTGTAATATTGTATTGATTAGTTTCAGTGATGTAAATTTCCTATACATAATCGCGTTTGTTAATTCGCGTGTGTTCATTCATGATCGTTTGATCATGAGCGCTTAATCCCGTTTGTTATTTCGGGAATAGGAATTTGCATCCATAGTAGCAATTACGTTGTTAGTTGTTACTGTAACTGAAAGGGGATTAGAATCTACTTAGGGCTTGGGTTTACATTAACCAAGGATAGTAAGGAATTCTTGACAGTAGATTAATCGTTGTTTGATAACTGACAAACCCTTTTCAACTGCTTGTTTTTGATTGCTCTGTTTTGTTTGTTTCTTAATTGCATTCCAATCCAAACCCCCCCCCCCCCCCCAAAACTTATTTTTCTTTGTGAAAAGTAATATTCTCAGAGTCCTTAGAGACGACATCCGAGTTGTCGCACTATACTATACTTTTAACCCGCTCGTCCTTTTTGGCGCGTGCGCGACAGCGCGACCAGTTGTCTTGCTTCTTAATGAACAAAGAGTGATCATGTTGAGAATGTGTGAATCCAACCATGATCAAGGCAGAAGAGAGCTTGGAAAACCATTGGCGGCTGGCTTGCTTGAGTCCATAAAGGGACTTTGTTAATCTACAAACTTGATTCGACTTGCAAGCGTCAAGGCCAAGGGGGAGTTCCATGTACTCCTCTTCATGAAGATCCCTATGAAGAAATGCATTATCAACATCTACCTGCTTCAAGTGCCAGCGTTGAGTTGCAGCTAAGGCAAGTAACAACCGGATAGTAGTGACCTTGGCCACAGGTGAGAAGGTATAAAAGAAGTCCACACCCTCTTGTTGTGTGTACCCTTTGGCCACGAGCCTTGCTTTGTATCGTTCAATGGAGCCATCAGCTTTGTATTTGATGCGGTAGACCCACCTACAACCAATTGGAACTTTGCCTCGTGGTAAATCAGTTAGCTGCCATGTATTGTTAGCTTCAAGAGCACTCAGTTCTGCATTCATTGCATTAATCCAATCAGTAGATTTAATAGCTTCATCATAGGAACTAGGTTCGGAATTAGTGGAAATGGATAGTGTATATTTGAGATGAGATGGGGAAATAGAATTGTAGGAAAGGACAGAGGATAAGGGATGAGAAGTGTTACCAGAATTTGAAGAATGATTGATACTTGCTGAGTGGAGATGCTGACAGTGGAAGTCATGCAGATAGGTGGGAGCTGTTTTGGTTCTGGTGGATCTTCTAAGTGGAGGATTGTTATTAGGATTTTGGGAATTGGTGGTGGTGATGGGTGAAGAGGGTATAGGAGAGGGTGATGGAGGCCAATTAGGAGTGATGGTTAGATGGATAGGTTCAAGAAGGAAATTGAAAGAGTCATCTAAGTTTGGTGTGGTTTCTGTTGGTTAAGGTGGTGATGAGGCTTGATATGGGAAAATGTGTTCATGAAAGATTACATTACGAGACAAAAACAACTCTCTAGTGTGGAGATCATACCGCACATAGCCTTTAGTGCCAAATTTGAAACCAAGAAAAATGCATTTCCTTGATCTCGGGTCAAGTTTTGTTCTTTGTTGTTCCAAAGTGGATGCAAAACTTAAGGAGCCAAAGACTTTTAGATCAATGAGGGTTGGGGGCTGATTGTGCAGTAAATCAAATGGGGTTTTGTTGTTTAAGGATGGTGATGGTAATCTATTAATGAGATGAATAACATAAGTTATAGCATATGACCAAAAACATTTTGTTAATTTGGCAAGAAACAAATGGCTTTTTGCCACATTGAGAATATGGTGATGCTTCCTTTCCACTATAGAGTTTTGTTGTGGAGTCTCAATGCATGATGTTTGGTGTATGATTCCAAAATTGGCAAACATATCAGGATAAAGGAACTTTGCCCCATTATCAGATCTGATGGTCTTTATGTTAGCAGTAAACTGAGTTTTTGCAAAAATGACAATTTGGAAGAGGGCGTTGAACTTCCAAATTTTTTCCAAACAGTCTTTAAATCAGTAAAAAAGACAAACAAATTAATCACCTTGCTTGATCGAGTGTACTTCTTCAAGAAGACTTGATAATCGATAAGCATTTCCTTTGGTGAATCGATCATGAAGTTCATCCCAGAGCACCTTGGCATTATCAATATCAACTACAGTTTGAGCAATTTGAGGATCTAGGGTTCGATTGATCCAAGAAATGATAGTGTTGTTGCATCGATCTCATGCCTCGAATTCATGATCACTCTCACTCGGAATTGGAAAAACTCCATTGATAAACTTCAATTTGTTCTTTGATACAAGAGCTCGTCGCATTCCTTTGCTCCATGAGTAATAATTCGATCCATTCAATGGGGGAGAAATGAGCACCATACCTGGATTTTCACCAGGATGTCAGTTTGAGAGATGCGGAAGAGAGAATTACTGCCGATACCATATTAGAAATGCACAAGTGATTTTCTTGATTGATAATGTGGTGTGTTTACAATATTTATACATGATGAGCTAGAGTAGCTAGCTGTCCAATTTTGCAACTATTTGCTAACTGAATCCAACCATATCTAACTGCTTTTGTAACTAAACCATACAGTTTATTGTATATCCTAACAGTGGGATTGAGGGAGATTCTAAAATATCAGGTTGCTTTCAGCGAACCTGTAATCTAATCCCAAGTTTTTTTTTTGGAATCAATCTAATCCCAAGTTAAACTAGGCAAACTCACGCTCATTAGACTATAAGTACAAACCCAAAATGTGCTGCATACTGGATTTGTACCAATCTCAACTTTTTCACTTATATATGGTACCAAACAAGAAATCAGTAGGTTAAGTTGTAAGACATGAATTGTGATAATTGTAAGTCTACTATATGAGCCTTCCATTAGACCAAATAAAAACTCAAAAACTCAGTTTGATTTTTTCAACAGCTACTTTTATCACATTATCTTAAAAAATCACTTTTCATACTCATCAAGGACAATTTTGATAATTATATATTTAAAAGTCAATTTGAATGACATGACCCAAACAACACTTTATTAGATCAAAATTATTTTTAACAATAAAATAGAAAAATTACTACAAATTCACTTTTAGAAAAGTTATTTTGTTTAATTTTAGTTTTTAAGTATTTCTATTAAATAAAATGATGTAATACAAATAATATAATAAAAATAAAATGACATATAAATATGATTTTGGCGAAAATGTGTAACGCCCTTCGTTACATTAGTTACCCAAATTAATTTCAATAAAAATCCTTCAAAACATTTAATTAAAAAAACACAAGTCATAAAATTTTTCTCAAATAACTAAGTATGAAAATACCTCGTATTAAATAAAATAATAGTATTTACAAAGTATTGAAAAATATCATTAAATCCAATCATTTGAATAAAAACTAAAAGCCTCAAAACCGGACGTCTAATTACAATCTGAGAAAAATAGTATGTAAACCAAAGAACGCCGTCCGCATAATACTCTAATCCATACTACATTACTAACCAACTAGCTAACCAAAGATAACTTTTTAGATCTCTGGATCCTCAACAGCGATGTCCTCGGGCTCTGAAAACAACACTTATAATGAGATATAAAATCCCAGTGCACAACAATACATTTATAAAATGTTTCGAAAATAGTGTTGTTCTCAGCCGGTGCGGTAACCGGACAAACTGTCCATGGTATCCTCTAATTTCCCAAAATAATATATATAAAAAATGTTTTTAATAACAACAAAAATTTCATCAAGTCAAATGCATATAACATAAGATCAACTCGTCTCAATACATCACATTCCACATACCAAGTAAATTCTAAATTAATCCAAGTGACTCGAAGGCCTCATAACTAAACTGGTCTCTTGCCGGCATGCCATAAATCTCACACATCACATGACAATGGTGTCCTATTACTCACCCCTACTCATGAGGAATGTTTCGATGTCACCCTCCTATCGGGGACATTTCTATTTCGATACCTCCCATGGTCACATGGTGGTATTTCTCCCTTTTCGACACCCCCAACGTGTGGCGGTGTTACCTTCGATACCCCTTTTTAGGCGGTATTACTCTTTTTCGACGTCCCAATGATATGGGGATGTTACTTTCGATACCCCATTACGGTGGTATTACTTTTCGATACCCCTATCATAGGTGGTATTGCGGCAAACATCATACAACATATTATAATTCAAATATGTCACGTCTCATGCATGTAACAAACTATTTCCCTCAATTTTAAACATATAAACTTTCATCAATAAAAAATGATCGTGAATATCACAACATATCATACATGAATAAGCACGTTACAACATCAATTAATCAATTAATTCCCCTTTTAAACAAAACCCCAATTTTAGAATTTAAGTTACTAACAATATGCATCAAGTCAATTAAAGACTCCCAACACCGTCGCACCGTTGAGCAGCGGCTGAACGGAGTCCCTAGGAGGCGAGGCGCGACGCGCGGCTGAACGGTGGCTGCGGTGGAGGGATGGCGCCGGCTGGAAGTGAAGGAAGAGGGTGAAGTTGGAGGGAGGAAGAAGAGGAAGAAAGAAAGTAAAGAAAGAAAGAAAGTAAAAAAAGAAGAGAAAGGGTGGCGTCAGAGTACGGGAGTGGGAGATATAAGGAGGAAAAAAAATTTGTGATTAGTAATAGTAGGTACAAAATGAGTAGTAAATATTGAGCCTAAAAATAAATATGTTTTTGTATTTTTGATTTAAAAATAATGGTTGACAATTATATACTTTCAAAATTTAAATTAGAGTCAAGATTGATAGTTGAATTGATCAACTAAGAAAATCAACGGTCCAAAATTAATATCTGATTAATGTCAAACCAAAATATTTTTAACTCTAAAATTAAATAGTATAAAATATAAAAAATATTTTTCTTTCAAACATATTATTTAAAACATTTTTCTGTACTGGTAATAATAGTGACAATAACATAAATTATTGTCTAGTAAGCATGCATTCACTGAAATAAGTCCGTGCTAACGCACCCGATAAAATAATTTGAAGAGAGTAATTTAATTACTCAAACTAAACCACATAACAAAATAAACATAAACATCCAAATAAAATAATTAATCATATGTGTAAAAACTAGGGTGTTACATTACTACCCCTCTTAAAAAAATTTCGTCCTCGAAATTTCGTGACACAAGACTAGATAGGATCTTGCATCCAACTTTGACTCCAAGGTCCTATCTTGTATTAGTCGCTAATTTGTTTCTCCCATTGATAACTCCATAATATAATCAATCTCTATATCATTCTATTTATCCTCGAGACTTTTCACTACCACATTATCCCCACTACCTTCGACATTTCACCTTAGTCTATTGCACTTTAAAGAACAAAATCAACACTTAATCTCTTCACTTCTCAATATTGACCCATTAGAAAACTTTCTCCAACATCTAACTTTCACAGCTAACATCAAAACCAACACTAACTTTACCATAACATCGATTAACCTTCTACTCAAGAGATGCAATCATAGTCTTAGTTCATTTGGGCTTAGTCTACTCTTCTAGGTCATATCAAATTCACACTTTTTCAGTCTCCAAGTAAAACATCATAACATTCCTCAAGGTAAATTGAAATAAAAAAGAAATCACATCGGCTAGGATTATCTAACTCATCAATTTTGAACTTCTTCAGAAACTGAATCTTCACAAGAGCTTATCTATTTCACTTGAATCCACTTAAGTGAAATTACTATAGGCACTCTTCCTGTTAATCTTCCAAACTTTATACAATCATTCTTAACTACAAGCAGTTGATAGTTACTCTAGATTCCCTTGGCGATACTCTGCCTCGATCAACATTTGTTTTGTAATATTTGTCTCACTTACAGATATTGATCTTAAAGGTTCATATCTTATCAGTCTTAACTTCACCTCAACAAAACTCTTTTCACTTCTTATCTATTCTTCAAAAGGAATGACCGTAGTTAAATAATACACTTAATTACAACTAATCTTCTAAAGATCAAATCGTTTTCCTCATTTCGCCCACTCTAACTGAGGGTGATCCATTGGACTCAATCTCAACTAGGTTCTCACACTGGGAGTGGATTTTACCAAATCGTTAGTAAACTCCGGTCATCATCTGAAATGATGTCTAAAGATAATCCATGGAATCTGATCAGTCCTCTGATACCTATTTCGATTAGCTTATCCACTGTATAGTGGATCTGAATAGATAAGAAAGGTTCCTTCCTCATTAACCTGACAATTGATTGTCCAAAACGAACGAAAACTCTTAGAGATCCTCAGTAAATCCACACAAAATTCATTGTGATGCTATTGTCTTGACCAATGAGGTCTTATACGCCAAATTATTTCTTGACTAACTCTGATATTGGAATATGAATCAAATAACCATTCTCATAACTTATGAGATAGTTTACACGTCAATGACGTTTTGAAAAATATATAGGATAAAGTTGATCAAAGGTGGCAAGTCCTTTTGAACTACTATAAGACACGGTCTTGAAGAATATGACGAGTATCAAAAAGATACAGGAATAATCCTTATGTAATAAGATTCTTTAGTAGGTTCGTGGTTGTAAAACTGCATGATCGGTACACGTTTACAAACATGAATCTAATAAAGTTCCTTCTTTCACAAGAACTTTACTACACAACGGTTTTAAAAGAGTAATAGTCCGACAAAAATTCAGACTACCAGAACCAATTGATAATTCATCATAGACATTAAATCAAGGTCAGCAAAATGAGTTTGGCATGTACAAAACGTACCGCTGTGATTGTCTAATACAACCAGAGAAATTTGAGGAACAATTGTCAACTAACAAGTTCATAAAGAATCAATTAGTATAGTAAAGAGATTTTCTTGAACATAAGACATTCATTCTAAGAGTGAAGATTGGGATTGGCTTATCTCGACTTCGAGCAAGCACGGAGGTCTTTCTAAACACACTTAATCCGGTTTGTTACTGTCTCCTGCATCCTCTTCTGAACTACGTACAATGACCGACAACTTAGTCAGTCTCTCATCATGGAAAAAGTTGGTCTTTCCTCATAAGCTGAGTCAACAACGCAAAATCTTAAATAGTTCCTTGATAAACCTTTGATAAGAATTGGTTATCCTAACCATCCACGGATTTTAATCACCGTTTGCGATCACTTCCACAAAATAATATGCTTCATTCTGATGAACAACATCGATGCGCGAGGACACACTTGGTCCCAAAACTATCCTGACAGCAAAACTTCCCATCAAGACAAGTCATCTAACTCGACTAACTTTGTAGGCAATATCCTACCTAAAGTGTTAAAGATTCGACTTAATCTAGGAACTAGATCAATCCAAAACTCAACATCCTTTGCAAGGACAAACCTGGAACATTCTCGGGGAATACTCCCAGAAAATCTTCCACGACGGGTACCTCAGTCAAATGTCTGACACAATCCCAAAGGTATGAACGGATGTGTCAACATGAACGCAAGTACCATTCGCTAAGCATGAGTTCTCACCAGGTCTCCACCCAATTAGAACTCACCAAAACATACATATTTGTATGTTAACACACATTATTTCGACAAAGAAACAATTTAAGTAAGGTCCAACCAGAGATCACACAACAAAAACCTAATGGACCTATTTCCCAAGGTTTCCGAAAGACTCGACCAGCTCTGATACCACTCTGTACCCCCCCCCCCCTTGGGCATTACTTTGTAAACACGTGTGGAAATAAATTTAAAAGGGAATTTCGCTGGTTGCTTTCGTAAATTAATTGATATAAATATATAAGCACCAGAAAACGGGTATAAAGTTTGTTAAAACCGGTTACAGTAAAATTTAAACCTGTTTTGAAATAGTAACATCACATTTTCACCTATCCTGGTACTAATTTTGGTCATATATAGACAAATTTGTTATACGACCCAAAACCTAAGTCGTGACTAGCGCGCAGACTTACAAACCTAGCCTGGCAAACCTATTTATTTTCGAAATGTACTTAAATGAAAAGCTTGAATATTTTTACAAAATTTTTGACAGAGTCTCCTCTGTAATTACAACATCCCAAGATAAAAACACCTGTTGAAATATTTCCATTTTCATCCCAGAAATTCCAGTCATACAAGAAAACATACAGATGGTATTTTTCTGAAAATATTTACATAAACAAATACCTGACCAAAATGAAAGATTTTAAATTTTTCATCCAAAAGAAGGGCTCTCCAAGCCACTTACATTCCATCCAAAAATAAAGGCTCTCCGAGCCATAAACGTACATACTAACATTAATCAACATCGTCTCAAAACCTAAGCTGGTCGTTCTAAAAGATATTCATGAGTAAGACCCCTATGGTTCTTACCATTATACTTGACATTATACATCTTCTAGGATTGGGAATAATATCCCCGAGCGAAACTGGAAATCTCTCCTGCATCTTCTGTACGCGTGTACCAAGGTACAACAACAAAACCAGAAAAACCTATACATGCAAGGGTGAGATACCAATATATGGATTTAAATACGATAACCACATGCACGACTCTCAATTACCATTTAACATGAATATTCAAAGATAAACAATATATTTATCAAAGGGTTTCATACCAGACAGTCGTACCCGTTTTAAAAACCATGACACTTCAATATTCCACAACTAACTTTGAGACCTAGTCTCCGGAGCTCCAACCAACAAATAAATGAGCTGATCAGGCTCTAGTTGCCAATTAAGGCAGAATCAATGCCCGATATGGTAAAGTTCAAATAACCATTCCACAATCCAAAACGAGGCAAAGTGGTGACTACATATAGCACATGGTTTTCGTGGTCGTATATCCATCAAGGCACAATGACGCAAACGTCATGAATACTTGCCATCAAGCATTCAAGTCCTATGCAAAGGCACGTCTGCCCTGGAATGCATGTAAAACATTTTGTTCACATTGTTTTCTTTGTGTTCAATCTTTATATGTCGGAGCTAAAAAGCAGCACGACCAAATCATCATTTTAAACTTTCAAGTTTAATACCTCTTTCAAAACAATTTGACTTCAGGTCAAAAGTGTGCAAATCACGAAATCTGGACCGATGCACCAGTCTTAGATACGTAGATTTTAGTGCACAAAACCAATAAACCACTTATAGGACATCTAGTCCATAACTTCACCTTTCGGACCCCGGGCCCATATCATTCGGACCCCTGTCCCATATCATAGAACACTAGATCAGACGTCTCGGTTGCTAGGTTCGTTTAAACCATTTTCGTTCTGTGAAATACAAAACAAAACCAAAGTTTCCTCAACTTATCCAAGTTGACAGAAATAACACCATTGTGTAAAACTCGTTTAAATAAATCCTTTTCGTTTGAAATTCATTTATAAAACCATCAAATCATAGAGAAATTCATTTTTCTCAAATCTGTTTTCTTTTGAAAACTCCTTTTTCCGTAACAACTTCAAATCCTCGTAAAATCATTTCCAACTCATTTCTATTTGAAATAATAAAATTGTTCCTCATAGTTTTCGTTGTCAAATACTTTTCCAAAGTACTTTTAGTTGGAAATAAAGTCATTTGTAAATCAAATGATTTTCTCTTTTACAAAAGTTCTTCATAATCACTGTTAAAATATCCTTGACACTTACATGTCTTAGAATAACTTTTCGTGTTATTTTTGAATCTGTTTGGAAAAGACAACGTAACTGAAATATTTTCAAGTTGTTGTCCTCACTATTTACTTATAAATCACTCTTTTCTCCAAAACATCATCAAATATAAATACTTTCAATATTTTTCTTCCATAAATCAAATCCTTTGAATTTCTCCTCAAGCTTTTTCAACGCTTTTATCTTTAATTTAATTGAGCACTGACCAATGTCAGGCTTCTCAGTCAATCAACTAACCAACAGATAATCCATACATAGCAGTGATCAGCCTCTGGCTCATCTAGTTTTATGACTAGTATGACCATGGTTTTGTGCTAATTATATCTCATTTTCGCCCAAATTAGATTAAATTGTCCTCAACCAACATTTTGAGTCTGTAAAGTATTTTTAGGCTAATTTAGTTAGTTTTGAGTCAAATAAAGCATTCACTGCTATTTCCTAATGTTTCAAGTTAGAATAAAGCACTTAGAGCCAAGGGAATGAAGAAAACAATGGAAAATGCAATTCTGGAGGATTCGCCCCGCGAGAGGCTGCTCGCCTCGCGAGCCTGAAGACCAGCACGAGCAGCAACAGTCACCCTCTCTGGCTCGCCTCGCTAATAATGTTTCGCCTCACGAGAGAGCGACTGTTCATAAGATTCGCCTCGCGAAACATGTTTAGCCTCGCGAGCGACCGCAACCCAGAATCTATATTTATATCTGTTTTGGGGCAGAACTGATCATCTTCTCTTCTCTTTTTCATTTCTTTTCATAGTGCGGCTACAAGTAGGTTTAGGTTTATGTTTGTCATGGAGAACTAGTCTTCCTTGATTAATCTACTGCGATTGGTTTCCATTTACGCTTGAGGTTATGTAATTCCTGAACTTTATGCTATTCTCTTTCAATACTTGTTCTGTATGTTCTGTTTGCTTAATTCAGAATCGTATAGGATAGGTGTTGATTTATTTCGATGATTGTGTGTTCCTATACTTAATCGCGTTTGCTTAATTCGCGTGTGTTCGTTCATGTTCGCTTAGTTCATGAGTGCTTCACCCCGTTTGCTTAATTCGGGAATAGGAACATATGTCTCGTAGCATTGGTTTCGCTTGTTAATTGATGTTACAATCGAAAAGGGATTAGAATCTTCTTAGGGCATGGATTTACATGAACCAATGATAATGGGAAACCGAGAACAGTAGATTAATCATCTTTAGCTTATTTGTTAATCTCTTTAACTGCTCTGTTTTCATTGCTCTGTTTTTGCTTTGTTTTCTTTATTTTATTTCATATCCAACCCCCCCCCCCCCCCCCCCCCAAAACTGATTTTGTGTTAATAACAACCCAAGATTCCTTGTGAGACGATACTCGAGTTGTCGCTTCCTAAACTACATATTTTGTAAACCGCTCGCTTTTTGGCGCGTGCGCGACAGCGCGATCAAAAATTGGCGCCGTTGTCGGGGACTCTTGTTGTTATTAAAAAAAAAATCTCTTTGCTGAATTAGTTTTGTCTGCTTTGTCTGGTTGTGAATCTTAGTGCTTCCCATGGATAATTATATGCAAGATTTTATGCCTAATGTTGATTATGAACTATGCATATATTATCCTAACTTTGATAGGCCACCACCATGCATATATTATCCTGACCCTCCTGGTTTAATACATCGGTTGCCAAGGTTTAGTGGTTTTGCAGGTGAGAATCCGCTGAAGCATATGGAAGAATTCCAGTTTGTTTGTTTGTTCTACAATGCGGCCACCTGAAGGAATGACAGAAGACCGCATCAAGAGGAGAGCCTTCCCATTCTCACTAGAAGGTGCTGCGAAGGATTGGTTTTGTTGTCTCGAGCCGAATTCCATCTCAACCTGGTTTGATTTGAAGAAAGTCTTCCTGTGGAGATACTCTCCTACTTTCAGAGCTGCAGCAATCAGGCACAACATTCCTGACCCCTCCACTGATGAGTACCACCCGAGCTGGGGAAACCATCCAAACCCTTGGTATGGGGACTCACAACTGATGTTACCACTGGCACCACCCCAGAATCCTCCCCAAGCGACCACCTCTGCAACTTACGGACCTTCACTAGAGGACCTGTTCAAGCAAATGGCTACACAGATAACTGCAAAATTGGAAGCAAACAATCTCGAATTTCAACAGATGATGGAAGCAAGTCAGCGGGACTTTGCCACTCAAAATGCTCACATCGTTTCCTCCTTAGCTACACTGCAAACTCCACATCCCCTTGAAGAACATACATATTCACAAGTAGTTATTCTTGACAATACTTCTGAGGTTAATTTTGATAATGATGTCAAGAATACTTCTGTTGATGAACTGTGTTGAATCTCCAGATATTCACACCTCCCCTGATTCTATCTATTATACTTCATGTGCTTATTGTACTGACACTGCTTCGTGTATAGCATGTTTTGAAAGGTATGAAGAGCAAAACATCCATATGGAACAGGATACATATGAGGTTGAGGGCCCTGTTCGGCCAGGAAACATAGAAAATGAGGATCAGGAGGACATCTGCTTCACCATGCTTGAGGATGATGAAGAACCTTTGGAAGTAGATGATTCAATTAATTCATATGCATGTGTTGAGAGTGATGGGATGGATGAACTGAGTGTTGAATTTCCAGACATTCAGGCCTTTACTGATTCAGTTTATTGTACCATATGTACTGACTGTACTAACACTAACCTTTGTGTGGTGTGTGCTGAGATTTCTGCATGTATAGCAGGTGATGAATCTGGTAAAGCAGTGAATGAAGATCGTGCAGAAGTTGAAGCAGCACCAGTAACAATCTCTACTTGTTTGTCACCGCCCACTGTGGAACAACGGGTGATGGAGTTCAAGCCTCTGGATTTTGCACCATGGCCAGTCCAAGAGGTTGAACCCCGATTTTATTGGGAGGACTTTATTGAGAAAGAGGTCATCCTTGACCCAAGAGGGAGTGAGAAGTCCGCCGCACTTGGCGAGGTCACCATAACTGTCAAGCACTCACTTCCATATCAAGGCTGCAAGTTAGGGGACCATGGAACAAGCTTCAGTCCCTTGTCTATCACGTGGGCATTATGCTGTAGGCCATGGGATCCGGGAGGATCATACTGCAATTTGGGCATTCCGTGGTCGCTGTATCACAGACAGTGGGATCCTGGTGGAACCACCCCCATGAGTTTTCTCTAAACCTTTTCCTTTTTAATTACTTTGCATTGCTTTATTTTTGTTTTGTTTTCTTTTAGCTCCTAAATAATTTGAGAAGATTAGGAGTATGTGTGTCGAGTCTTGTGTCGGCAAGTTTTCTGGATTTAATTGAATTTGCATAGATGGATTGCATGTTATGTGTTGACTGTTTTCCCCCTAGGTCTTGAAATTTGAAAATTTAATCCCCAATTTAAAAAACTTGAAAATTGAACTTTGAGATATTTTGTTATGATTGCATGATTTATGATAAGTTTGGGGTGAAGGGATGCACACACTAGGGATAGAATCTCGGTCAAACAATTTGCAAAAATGTCCAGGTGAGGATTTGAGCCTCCAACATGTTTTTAACTGTGTGAATCACTTTTTAAGCTGCACTTTCCCAAATTTGCTTGAATCTCTTTATGGTTTGCATGTTTATGTGTTTTCTTCAAATGATTTAGGCAATTTTCTTTGTAAATAACCACTTAGCCTAAAATTGAACCAGTCCCTAATGCATGTTCCCTAGTTAGGCCCTTTGAGCCTAATTAGCCTGTTAATTCTTGATGACCTTATGTTATGAGCCTAAAATCTGAAAAAAAACCATGTTAAACCGATCTTAGGATTAGGAGAGCATGGAATCTTAGTAAGAGATTGGTTGCAAGAAACTAAATTTGGGGTGGCTACAAGGATATGATGTGTTGTTTGGGATTGAAAAAAAGAAAAAAAATAATAATAAAAAGGTTGGAGCCAAGAAAAGAAAAGCAGAAAAACAAGAAAAAAAAAGAAAAAGAAAAAAAAAGGAGAAATAAAAAGAACAAAAAATGTCAAAAAGGCTGTAGTCACCCAAGGAAAATGAAAAATGAAAAAAAGGAACTTGAGTGGAAATTCAAAGTGTAAAAAGCTCATGCTCTCTTAGTTCCTAGGGTCTTCATCCTAGTACCCTTGTATATCCTACCCTTAGCCAGGCCCCTTTACAACCATAAAAGACCTTTTGATGTTGCATGCATGTTTTCTGTGGGAACCATTTTGAGATGAAAATCAAATTCATGGGAAGTGTTCTTGAAAAGTGAAATTGAGTGAAATGTTGTTAGCCTAGACAAAAATTGAGCGATGAGTGAAACACTAAATGCCGTTGTGAGGAAGGCAGTTGTTTGAATTTGGTGATCTCCTTCTTGTGTGTAACTTGAATCCCTTGCTTAGATTAATGATTGATTGAATGATGAAAGTCTCAATTGTTTAGAGTGAATGCATGTGGGGATTGCTTTGTTTGAAAGGGGGGAACATTGAAGGAAAAATTATTTTGATGAATTGCTCGAAATCTGTGCAAAGTTGATTGAACCTTTAAGCTTGCCAAGTCTTGAGTCTTTTGAGTTTTTGAGTTTTAGTTTGCTTGGGGACAAGCAAAGTTTAAGTTTGGGGTATTTTGATCAGCCTCTGGCTCATCTAGTTTTATGACTAGTATGACCATGGTTTTGTGCTAATTATATCTCATTTTCGCCCAAATTAGATTAAATTGTCCTCAAGCAACATTTTGAGTCTGTATAGTATTTTTAGGCTAATTTAGTTAGTTTTGAGTCAAATAACGCATTCACTGCTATTTCCTATTGTTTCAGGTTAGAATAAAGCACTTAGAGCCAAGGGAATGAAGAACACAATGGAAAAATGCAATTTTGGAGGATTCGCCCCGCAATAGGCTGCTCGCCTCGCGAGCCTGAAGACCAGCACGAGCAGCAACAGTCACCCTCTCTGGCTCGCCTCGCAAATAATGTTTCGCCTTGCGAGAGAGCGACTGTTCATAAGATTCGCCTCGCGAGAGAGCGACTGTTCATAAGATTCGCCTCGCGAAACATGTTTCGCCTCGCGAAACATGTTTCGCCTCGCGAGCTACCGCAACCCAGAATCTGTATTTATATCTGTTTTGGGGCAGAACTGATCATCTTCTCTTCTCTTTTTCTTTTCTTTTCATAGTGCGGCTACAAGTAGGTTTAGGTTTATGTTTGTAATGGAGAACTAGTCTCCCTTGATTAATCTACTGCGATTGGTTTCCATTTACGCTTGAGGTTATGTAATTCCTGAACTTTATGCTATTCTCTTTCAATACTTGTTCTGTATGTTCTGTTTGCTTAATTCAGAATCGTATAGAATAGGTGTTAATTTATTTCGATGATTGTGTCTTCCTATATTTAATCGCGTTTGCTTAATTCGCGTGTGTTCGTTCATGTTCGCTGAGTTCATGAGTGCTTCACCCCGTTTGCTTAATTCGGGAATAGGAACATATGTCTCGTAGCATTGGTTTCGCTTGTTAATTGATGTTACAATCGAAAAGGGATTAGAATCTGCTTAGGGCATGGATTTACATGAACCAATGATAGTGGGAAACCGAGAATAGTAGATTAATCGTCTTTAGCTTATTTGTTAATCTCTTTAACTGCTTTGTTTTCATTGCTCTGTTTTGCTTTGTTTTCTTTATTTTATTTCATATCCAAACCCCCCAAAACTGATTTTGTGTTAATAACAACCCAAGAGTCCTTGTGAGACGATACTCGAGTTGTCGCGTCCTAAACTACATATTTTGTAAACCGCTCGCTTTTTGGCGCGTGCGCGACAGCACGATCAGATATCCATATATCACAGTATAATCATGCTTTCACAGAAAACATTAAAAACCACATAACAGTCATATAACAATTTAATTTGACACCACACATCACAACAAATAAACTCAAATACGACACACATAGCATGCAGTTACCGAAAATCCCTCAGGCAGTCTCCCCTTACCTTTGAAGACAAGAATAAGATCACTCATTCCGGGTTCCTCTAACACTTCGCAATGCTTATAACAACTTCGAGATAGCTCCGATCACTTACCCTCTTCTCCTTCAACTATGACCGTCACATCCATATAGATGGAAATTGGCCATCAACATAGCCAATTGCAAGCACAACCAAAAATCAGAAACTCATCATCACAAAACATAAGTTTGTACAACTTAAATAAATAATTCAACTAAGGAAACAATATTGGTTTTTCATTTAAAATGATTGGGGTTTTAGAGTTCTCTAGGAATTTGGGAAAAACCAATTTTGATCAAGTAATATGGAATTAGACTAGGGAATCATAAATTAATAACTATAATTACATTAAAACAAAATCAAAATTGAGAAGCTAACAAGATTTGACTAATGTTTCAAATTGAGAAATTTGGGGTTTTAATTGAAATTGGGGAAAATGATATTTACTCACAGAAATGCGAACTTGATTTGTCAAAACTTAAATTAACAGTCCTAATTTCATGATTGCATAGTTAATTTTACCAATCATAACCAATTTCAATAAAAATCAAGTTAGGGCTTTAGGGGTTCATAACCTAAATTAGGAAAAATTCATTCTAATTAAAGAATCATGAAATCGGTTCAAGAAATCACTAATTCAACAGCTCAATTGATTACAAACATAATTAATTTCATGCTTAACAACTGAAATCAAAATCTTAGGGTTAGGGTTTCCAAAATCAATTTGGGGTTTTTACAAAATAGAAGAGAATAGGGGTAAAATACTTACCCAAATTGAGGAGAAGAGAACATGGTGGTTGGATGGCCAACCGACACGACGGCAGGTGGCAGAGCACGGCGGCCAGCGACGGTTCAACCTTGCGGCAACTCCTCCTTGCGCGAACGAGTGGCGGCTCTAGTGTTCCAGACAGCACGCAGCGGCTCCAGCGTTTTCACGTGGCAGCAACGCCGTCACACATTGGAGGGCGAAGCAGTGGCCAGGCACGCGCAGGAGACGAGTTGGGTCGTATCACTGTCTTCTCCATGTTGAGCAGCGGCTGAACAGCGTCCCTAGGAGGCGCGGCGCGCGGCTGAACGGTGGCTGCGGTCCGGCTGGAAGTGAAGGAAGAGGGTGAAGTTGGAGGGAGGAAGAAGAATTATAATGAAAACTGATATATTCAAATTATTGAATATTTAAAAGTTGCCCTTTCTCAATAAAATATTTCTATATATTTTTTAATTACTAATATTCCTAGGGTACTCAATAGCAAGACCCTTAATCTCGCTGGCTTATAATTGGTTGCTTTCAAAAAAAAATTTACACTTGATGCATTTTTATATGCATTTTATTGTTGCTTGTTTTTCTCGTTATTTAAAATTGCTTTACACTCCTTGGCTCCTTGCTTTACTTAACACCTTTTCCATCGTTTGGTTGAAACGAAATATTTACACATAAAATTTCAGAAGAAGATAATTTTGATCTCTCTCTTACATAAACCAAGTTTCCATATAAGAGTTGAGTCATGTTTATATGTTGTTATATGTTTATATGTTATTTAGTCAAAATTCCTTTTAAAAAATGTTATTTAGTCAAAATCAAGTTTGTATGTTATTTAGTCTCTCTCTTTCTAATAAAAAATTATAAGTTCAATCATTATGTTAAACCAAAATCGATAGTTAAAATTTGGTATAAGAGTGAAGTTTGGCGCGTAGACACACAAATCTATTGTGTTAATATCTAGACTAGATTATTTTAAACTTCTTTGTTTTCATACAAAATGTACTGAAAATTAAAAAATGTTTGCAAATGGTTTTCTCGGTTAATCGCAAATTTGTTCTTGAAAATAGTATAAAACTTTTTATACTTGTTTTATATTTTCATAATTATAAAATAAAAGAGAAATATATGAAAAACACATAAAATATGAATAATTTGTTCTAATACTTACTTTGTACATACACTGGTTGGCATTCTGGGGGAGCATTATGGGGGAGCAGCGTATTTGAATATAGTGCGCTAACATGATAAAGTTGATCGTGGTTGCCATTGCTATCCGAAAAATGTAAGAATTCACTTGCTAGAGCACTATATTTTTCTTTGCTTACTTTAGGTGTATGTATAGCGCATTATGTTACAATGGTATATTGATTTATTGTGACTTATGAGAGTGTAGAGACTTCACTTGCTAGCGCACCATATGAATATGACAATGGTGTATTAATTTTTTATAACTTATGAAAATGTAGAGAAGTAAATGAGAAAAACTATTTGTTACGAAATGAATACACAATTTTTTAATATAAAAACTAAAATAAATCGTCATCAAACTGTGTTCAACATTTGAAAACGAATTCGTCAAGACGTCTTTCGTACTAATAATCATTTCTCAAAGTAAATATAGGTTATTAAATCATATATGAAAAGTTAAAAATAAAAGTTAGTTAAATGTCTTGTGCTCACTTGTTGAGAACTATCCATACAATAATCAAACGTGAGCCAAGATTATCATTTTTGGTAATTAAAAACAACATAA
Organism: Sophora flavescens; assembly: GCA_030762895.1. NCBI lineage: Eukaryota > Viridiplantae > Streptophyta > Magnoliopsida > Fabales > Fabaceae > Sophora > Sophora flavescens. The sequence continues at coordinate 245,306,864 of CM061064.1, forward strand.
AGGAGTTTTTTCATAAATTTAAACAAGCTAATTGGTTCATTGAGGCAAAATTCAAATTGTCTCTCTATGCGACTCCTACTTTGTAACTTAAGGGAATGTCAAAATTTATTTAAAAATAAATAATTAAGAAAAAATTACTAATGAATTAATAAAAATTAACTGAATACAAAATAGAGTAAGAAGACGCACTCGCCGCTCAGCCACCGTCAAACATAAAACTCATGAACAGTAGGACACGACCCAGCCGTCGCGGCAGCCTCCACCTCGTTGTCTCTCGATCACCACTGTAACACCCCGATTTTCACTGTTTCAAAATAATCGAAATGCGGACGATTATTTGTATATATTTATATGAGTATTAGAAAATTATTTTAAATAAACGAAGTTCATCACTCAATCCTACTTGAATGTAGGAAGCTACGATTAAAATTTAGGTTTGAAAGTCAGGTGAATCCCGGCCCGTGAATTTCATTGACAGTATAATTTTACTTCTCAAAAGACCAAATTTTAATTCGTGAAAGAAATACTTAAGATTTTTATTTTATTTCCTACAATTATGTATTTTTAGAATTATTTCATAGAAAAAATGAAATAATATACATTTTACGGACAAAATACGTAATCGGGTGAGCGGCAGAATGAATTTCGGAGTTTCCAAGAGCAGATAAAGCGTTTATCTTAGGATTTTGAGATGATTCATGGGGATGAATCATAATTTTAAGTCTACAAGGTTCTATAAGGTTAAAGTGACAATTTATGAATTTTATGTTTAAGTCCCTGAACTTTCTATTAATTACACTTTGGTTACACTTAATGCCTATTTTTGATAGAGTTAAAGTTAAATTGGCTAATTGGAAGGGCTCTCTGCTCTCTGCAATGGGTAGGCTTCAACTAGTCAATTCTATCATCTATGGAACTTTAACATACAACTTCCACATATATGCTTGGCCTGTTGCTTTATTGAAGTCCATTGATAAGTGCATTAGAAATTTTATTTGGACTCGGGATATTAACAAAAGGAATCTAGTCAGTGTTTCTTGGAGCACAGTCTGTAGCAAAATTGAAGAAGGAGGCCTTGGTATAAGGTCTCTAAGGGACATCAATAATGCTGCTTTGTTGAAGCTCAGCTGGGATATTTACAGTGCCAACACAGATTGGTCTTGCTTCCTTAAAGCCAGATTCTTCAGGTACAACAATCCTATAGTCCATTACACTAAATCATCAATCTGGCCGGGTATTAAAGCTCATATGAGCACTGTCATTCAGAACTCAATGTGGCAAATTGGTAATGGTCATTTGGTAAACTTTTGGAAAGATAAATGGCTGAACTGCCCTATTGTGGAATTATTGCAGATTCCTACTCAACTCCATGCTCTCCTTCATTATAATGTTTCAGATTCTATCAGGGATAACTCATGGAATATTAATCAGGATTGGACCCACAGGTTCCTAAACCTTGTTACCGATATCAAGCAAGTCATAATTCCAATGTTTGACATCAATGATAAACTGGTTTGGACTGGCACGGATTCCGGTTGCTTGTCTTTCAAGGATGCTTTCAGTTTCCTATATCCAAATCAGTACATCATTCCTCTGTACAAAGCCATTTGGTCTGCTGTGATTCCTCCTTCTAGATCCTTTCTTGTTTGGAGAACTCTGCATGGAAAGCTTCCAACATATGACAATTTGATGAAAAGGGGTTGTAATATAGCTTTTGTTTGCAGCCTTTGTAGGTGCAGTGTTGAAACTACTCAGAGTTTATTCCTGGATTGCTGCTTTGCTAGGTTCATCTGGAATTGGGTTATTTATTCCATTAATGCTCAGTTGGACTTGTCTTCTTTTGCCTCCATTCTCTCTATTTGCAACATGAATTGGCCTACTCAATCTAAAGATCTTATCAGGGCAGTAATCATAAATACTTGTTGGTTCATTTGGCACTGCAGGAATAAATCCATTTTTGAAGACAAGAGGATTCATCCAAAAACTGTCATCAGTTGGATTAGGGCTGCCTCATCTATATCTGGGACCCTGTCTAAAGGAACAATTTCCTCTTCCAATAAAAATTATGTGCTTCTAAATAACTTTGCTGTTTCAGGTCATCTTGAGAAAGCTCCCACTATCACTCGAGTGGACTAGATTTCTCCTCCTTGTGGTTGGATAAAATGCAACACTGATGGGGCTGCTAAAGGTAGCCCGGGTCATGCGGGTGGAGGTGGTATTTTTAGAGGCATGAATGCTGAAATAGCAGGTTGTTATGCTCATTATTATGGCATTACTTCTGCTTTTACTGCTGAGCTCCTTGATGTTATTTTCGCCATTGAAGCTGCTCATGGCAAGGGCTGGAACAAGCTTTGGGTGGAATGTGACTCTAGCATGGTTGTCTTGGCCTTCTCCAAGCCTACTTTGGCCCCCTGGAAGTTTAGAATGAGATGGTTGAATTGTATTCATCTCACTAAAAGTATGTGGTTTAGAATAACACATATTTTCGGAGAAGGTAATTGTTGTGCTGATAGGCTAGCTAACTTTGCTATTCTTTCTGGTAGCAACTTCTGGTGGGATCTTGCCCCTGCCTTCATTAGGAATGAGTTGTTTCAGGATAGGCTATCCTTACCTAATTTCAGGTTTAGGTGATTTTTTCTCTCGTTGGGTCTTGGCTTAATGTCCCCCCATCTTGTATTCTTTTTTTCTTATTATTCAATATTTTGATGGTTACTGAAAAAAAAAAGAGTTGTCTTGAATTAAAAAAATAATAATAATTACACTTTGGTCCCTAAGTTAGTTACTATGTTTTCTAAGTGAATTGAGCCAGAATCTTTGTTTCCAATCTATTATTGGACCGTGGCCATGAAGCCAAAATTCCTTGTCCATAGATTAAAATTCATAAAGCCCATTAGAAATTATATAAGTTTCCTATGTCATGTTTAAGCTTTAAGCCTTTGGTGGGCCCCACAAAAAAATAAATCCAAGCCCAAATTTATTAGGACCATGCGCAAGACCATGAGGGAATAGGGGCTGCCCTCATCTTGGATGATCCAAGATTATTCTAGAATTTTCTACCATGTTCTTACATATTCTACAAGGTTCCACACCATTCCACTATGTTCTCCATCCTTCTAGGTTTTTCCAAAAAGTCTCAAGGAAAATTCAACCAAGAAGAGTCAAGATGAGGACACATTTAATGTGGCACATGGTCATCATTTCAAACTATTGGCAATTTGCAAAATAGTCCTTATACTTTTAGAATATTTGCAAAATAGTCCTTATACTTTTGGAATTTTGCAAAATGGTCCCTCAGAATTAATTGCACTAAAATCCTTAGAAAAATCACCTCCTTTCTACTTGATCCTTCAAAAGTGGATCACCACACCTCTATAAATACCCTCCCTCACATTTCATTTTCTTCCTATTGCCATCTGTTTCAAAAACTCTTAAGTTCATAAGCCTTTTAGCATCACTTTGTGAAGCAAGTCCTTGGATCTTCACTTGTTTTTGATCTTCAAGAGGTGAATACTATTCTCCTTTCCTAATCATGTCTATGTTCTTCAATAATTTTCATGATTCAAAGTTTATCTCATTTATGTTCCTCACTTTTAAGTTTCTAGTTCTAGAACTTTGAAAATTCATAACTAATTCTAGAAAAATCCTTTTGACATGAAACCAATTGATATGATCTTATAATCATCTCTATTTTCATCATCTAGAAGCATATTATCATGAGAAATTTCTTTCCTTGATTTCTGGCTAGGCCGAATCCATTGAATAGTGATGTTCATAGGCTTTGTTTCATTTTCATGTCTTGATTCAAGATTCAATCTTCTAGTACCTTGATAATTCTTGTATGTAAGTACATAGAAGATCAAAAATCAAACTCCAACCTATTTGTTTCATAAAGGCCGAACCCTAGGTGGATGAGATTTGATGAGTTTTGTTCAAAGTTTTCATTAATGACCTTAGTAATCAAGCTATTAGTATGTATGCTTAATAAATCCAAGTTGGTTTATCAAACTAAAAACCCTAGCCGCATGAACATGTCAAGGCCTAATCTAAGTATATGAAAGTTAGGAAGCTTTGAATTTAACATTTAGTTGTTTAGCCACTAATCCACGATCTCGGTTGATTAAGGACCATTAATCCATGACTTAATCATGCTTAGAAATTTTAGAGATTTCTAACCCCAAAGTCAGCCCTTGGCCGAAACCAACATGTAGGATTTTAGGCTTGATTTATTTGTTTGTTTGTTGATTGAGTGTTATGTTTAATGAAGGATAAACTAGATTATCATGTACGTGCATTGACGGTTCCCAGATTCACGACAAAGTTTTAAATCGGAAGCTAAGTTCTTCGAGAGGTAAGGGGAGCTTACTTGAGGAATTTTCTCAATAACTATTTGCTTTTAGTGTGGTTTATATGATTTATATGTGGTTGTGGTTATTTGTTTATGTTGTTTACGTGTTGTTTATCTGTGTATCGGTGATTGATCTGATTTTAATTTATTTAATTATCTGCAGTAGTATATTATATTGCTATGATGCATGATCTACCTGGTGATATAATTCTGATAATGTTGTTGAATGTTGAATGTTGTTTGAGAGGCTTGACAGTGGTCAGTGCACAACCGATTAATCAGATAAAAGCTTTAATAAGCTGTGAAAATTATATTCAATGTTTTATGGGAAATATTGGAATATAATAGTGGTGGAAAATATTATTTTGGAAAAATAATGAGTTTTGAGAAATATTATTATTTTAATGAATTATTAGTGTAAAAATAATTTATGAGTCACGGTGAGAGTGTAACCGTGAAATTAATAACACGGTGAGAGTGTAACACGTTTTGTGAAATTAATATTCGAAAATACTTTATAAAATAATAATAATAATAATAATAATAATAATAATAATAATAATAATAATAATAAATAGTAAAATATTATAAAAAGTCAAAGTTTGACTTTAAAACATTTTCTTGGAAAATGATAAACGACGGCGAGTTTCGAAATTATCTATGGTGAAAGTTTAAAAACAACAGTACTTAATTTAAGAAGAGATTTAGTCTGAAATGATTTAAATTTTGAATTGAAGTTTCAGTAAAAGAGTTCTTGATGATTTGATGTTTTACAAACGAATTTCAAGTAAAAAAGGATTTTCGGTAAATGAGTTTTACTTAACGACGTAAACGACGATATAGAACTTAGTAACCGAGATATCGGGGTACTAGTGTTCTTATGACGTTATCCTATTTTGGATTTGTTTTTCACAGACAAAAACGATGTAAACGACGATATGGAACTTAGTAACCGAGACGTCGGGGTACTAGTGTTCTTATGACGTTATAGACTTGGTGTCTAGTAGGTAGACGGTGTGTCTACGTCACGACGTAATAAATGATGGTAAAAGATTTATGATGTTTTCTATTACCACGAACCTAAGACTGATTGCAAGGTCTAGGGGCTTCGTGATTGATAACTCGGACTTTGAGGTCCTGTGTTGTTAATAAAAGTTGTAAAGATGTTTCAAACGATGATGGGTCATAAGCTTTTGAGAGCTTTGACAAAGAAAGTTATAACACAAAAAAAATATTGAGAATAAAATGTTTTTCTTGCATGCATTTTGGCAGACGTGCCTACGAGGTTAATCATGATATCTGGATGATGTTCATGTCTCGACGTATTTGTTAATCATGGTATCTTTATGATATTCATGTAATCGACGTATTCATTGTGCCTTTGGGCAATCGACGTACAATGAAATTCATTGCGCCTTTGGGAAATCGACGTACAATGAACTCATGGTATCTTTATGATATTCATGTAATCGACGTATTCATTGTGCCCTTGGCAATCGATGTTCAATGAAAAAATCCATAAATCGACGTTCTCACTGTTCCGGACAGTGGGCTATTGATAGTGTGATTTTACATCATGTTTCCTGTACACTTTTGCATGCATTTTTCATATAGACTAGGCATTCTTTATTTGATTTTAGTTAGTTTTTCCCTTGGAACGGGTGAAGTGGTTTCTTGGGGTTGTTTTGCAGAAATTAATGTAAAAATGATCAAAATCAGCCATGATGGAGCTTGGATGAAATAGAGCTAAGAAGGTGAAGAATATGAGCCAAACAGAGGCCATCACGGCCTGGCGGTGATGACCATCACGGCCATGATCAAGCAGAGCAGAAGGCAAAAGTCAGAACGCGTCATGACCTAGCCGTGATGGCCATCACGGTCGTGACAGACCATTTGGTGAAGACAGAAGCGATCACGGACTAGCCGTGATGAGTGTCATGGCCGTGACAGTTCAAATTTGAAAGCCCGCCTTTGACAGAACGCGTCACGGCCTTGCCGTGATGGCCATCACGGCCGGTACGCGTGGCCTCTCTATAAATAGAGCGCAGAACAGACAGAAAAATGGGGATTCTGGAGGATCTCTGGGAATTCTTCCAGACAGAAAAATAGGGAATTTTGTCAAGACCTTGGAGGCTGCGGCTGAGGAGGACTGAAACCCTAGAATCAAAGGAGGCCGACGGCTGGGAAAAGCTTCCAATGGAGTTTCTTCTTTCCCCTCTTCTTTCCTTTGTCTCTACTGTTTTAGTTTTGGCTTTCTCTATGAGTAGCTAAATCCCTGTTGTTGGGATTAGATGTAACCAAACTGAATATTATGTATTTGTCATGATTGATTAGTCTGTGTTCATGCCTTCGTATTAGTGTTTAATTTCTGTGCTTAATGCTTGTTGTGGCTAGCACCCCCATCACTTGATTAGGATCTATTAGTGGATTTAGGCTCTTGTCATCTGAGGAATCAGGGCTTGAGTAATTTCGTGGGTTGATTTTAATATTTTAAGAATGAATGGGAGGTATCTAGTCTTGGTAGTGCATGAGGCTAAGGTTTGGTGAAGTTTAATCCCAACAATCCTTTTTCCGCATTCCAAGTGTTTGTTAAAAGTTCCCAAAAAGACCAAAAACATTTTATTGCTTTTGTTGCTTTAGTTTATGTTTTGATATCTCTTAATAGTTGAGTCTAGATAGTTACTTGATTTTCGAATTGGTAATTGGCAACCGATCCCTGTGGATACGATAACCGGTCTCACCACCGAATTACTTGTTCGACTAGGTATACTTGCCTATATTTTCGTCCAACAAGTTTTTGGCGCCGTTGCCGGGGATTGGTCTTGCCAATATCATTAGTAACAAAGGAGGCAACTAATTTAGACATTTTTATTTTTATTTTTTTATTTATTTATTTTTCTGTATATATTTGATCTTTTTGTTTTTGAGTTTTGTTTGTGGAAGGAGGACGAGATTCATGGACAATTATTATTATCCACCTGATGAGGAAGCTTCAAGTCATATTTTGGAGGACAACTTGTGTTGGGAACACTAGTGCAATAACTGCTTTTTACGTCAGTTAAAATTGATTTTTTACGTCAGAATACTGACTGACGTAAATATAGCTGACGTTAATAGTTAATATTTTAACGCCAGTTGAGAACTGACGTTAAATATAAAACTATTAACGTCAGTTCCTTAACAAAACCGACGTTAATTTTGTAAAAATTAACTCGGTTTTTTAAACAACTGACGTTAAACATAAAACTATTAACGTCAATTCTTTAAGACAACTGACGTTAATTTTGTTAAAACTAACGTCAGTGGTTATGAAGAACTGACGTTAAAGGTTTAATTTTAACGTCAGTTTTAATAAACAACTGAAGTTAATAGTGTACTTTATATTTTATAAATACTATTAACGTCAGTTGTTTGATACAACTGACGTTAATAGGTTTTTTTTTTAAAATTCAGTTTTAAAATATCACTCCCCTCAGCTATCCCTGCATTCAGTAAATATTCCAGTAACACAGAATATCACACACATTACAGAATTACAAAGGAAAAATGGAACAATGGGGGGACTTAAAACCAAAACCCATGTATATATATAAATAAATTTTAGTTCCAATGTCTAAAAAACAAAACTACCAATCTAAGGATATATATATACATATATATATATATATATATATATATATATATATATATAAATGTTATTAATTAGTTTCTAAAGTCTAACAAAAAAACTATTTATCTAAGTATTGCGGAGGTATCTTGTCAATTCCTTTTTCAACCGCATACTTGAAGAAGAATTCAGTGAAGCGGATCCTCAAGTCTCTTAACTCATCTTCTTGAATAGGTGATTGGTCGATAAATGCCTACACACGTTCAAATAATAACAATAACATGAATGCAAGTCATCTTCAAAACTATAATATATAATTTAACAAGTTGTTTAAATATTACCTTAATCCATCCATCCGTAATAGATGTGGAGACTATGTTCAGCATATGAAGCATCACATAATAGCCGCACGACCACCCGTCAATTTGAAATCGAGACTACCAACAAAATTAATTTCAACGTCAGTTGAATATACATATAAATTAGTAATTATAATATTAATTATTTGATAAATAAACTACCAAACCTTGAGGATGTTCCATACAGGATTTGCTTTAGCCTTAGATGTCCTACTTCTCCCGTTGGCGCAACTTATGCTACTCGCCTTCAGCGCGCTATCATAAACAAATAATCATGTCGATCAATTAACAAATTCATATATCATGTGTGTAATAAACTAAAAACAACTGATATTAAAACTTAAATTAAATTTAAGATTAGTTACTTACTTATTTACAGCTTTCACCACCTTTGGTGGCGGATCTTGGTGGAGAGAGCAGAAGAATATGACTCTATGCCTAGACGGGTGAAGTACGAACAACTGCCAATGGCTTTTCATACAGTAGGGAGCCAGATATAATTCTTTCGGATTGTCTCCCAACAAGTTCCCTAAGTATTTACTCAATGCATCGCCAGCAAAGAAATCAGGCAGAAGGATTGACGGATCTAACAAACCGTAAACTGATGCAACGCCCTTATCAAGATGAAGACGATGGAGATACCTAAGATATGAAAAGGTGTGGATGTTAATTACATAATATATATATTGAAATTAAAATAAATTATTAAATGGAAAAATACCAAAAATAAATAAGTTATAAAATTAAAATTAACTTACGTGCACCAGAGACTGAAAACATTGTTGTTCATCCAGACGCTATTTCTGCAGGCGTTCCCGAGATCATCACCACAGAAGGTAAATATCCTCCGTTGATCTGGGCGTGCCACCCACCCATCGTGCTCCAATGGACATTCAAAAATCTCAAACGCATAATCCTTACCAAGTGAGAACAAACGAGTGATAGGTGACAACGACACCGACGTCGACTTGGCCTTCAGTTTAGGAAAAATATAAGTTTTTGATAATTAAAAAAAAACACAAGTAATTATTTGACTAATTTGGACATTAATAATGAATAAATACCTTTGCTAACATTTCGAGCTCACGTCGTTTGGAGTCCAACTCAAGCTCACGCCTTTTCATTTCCAACTCATGCTCATGGCACTGGACTTCCAACTCCCGCTCCCTAGCTGCCAACTCATCGTCCTCCACATGTGCCCTACTAAAACTCTCTTTTGTGCTCACATGTGAAGGGTTGGCAAGCCCTGCGGTGTCCCGGGATGTACCGACGGAGGAAAGCTCTCTGGCAAGCGCCTGCTTGAGTTCTGGGTTGGATATTAAGCCTTGCATCAGATGTGTTGTAATAGCTGGGTTGGGCATGAGGTGCTGAGTAATGTCAGCCAAAATTGATGCTTCATTGACCACCCGCTTTCGTGAAGCAGACTTGCCATAATATTCTTTGATGGTCACGTTCCTAGGAACACCGAGAACCCGACCAGGATGGTCTTTCTTGCCTAGAGCAGTCATCAAGATGTCCTGCCGTCCAGAAGGGACGAATGCGCCCTGGGAGGATTTTGCTTTAAGATCCATCTACAATGAAAAAAAATGAAAAAACGTGCAAGTGAAAAGTGTTGCAAATATCTATACAAATATCAATTGAAATCAAGTTAATTATTTACTTACAATCCTATCTGCCACTTCGCGAGTGGCATCAACTTTAAAAGATCCCGTCTTTGTCATGCGGTCGGCTAACCAGACATCCTCGCAGTCGATGTCCGACGAAGGACTTGATGGTGTGCCCTCAGGCACCTCTCCTCTTTCAATCCTAGCAGAGTGCTCTTCCTGCTTTGCCCTCAGCCTATCCGCCATCATCTGCTCGATCCGAGTCTGGTACCCACCCTGAGACATGGTGTGGCGGTGGACGTTCTTCCCCTGATTCTGCCGACCCTTATTTGACTTAGCCTATTCAAACAAAAACACATAATTAAATGATCTATAATAAGCATACAAAATTAACTTAATCAACCAACCTGAAATTCTCCATCCTGTCGACTCCTGGCAAACATATCCCAAGTATCCTGATCAATCCAGGGATAATCCGATAAAATTTTATCAAGCCGCTTCTTCCCAGATACATAGTACCTGGTAAGATCATGCTTGAACCCATTCCAACACTTTGATGCCATTTTCATACATTTATGACGATGATTCTCGTCATTTGGCACAGTCCAAGCTACCTACACATTAGATACATATATAACAACTGGATGGATTATAACTCGGATAATTATCTAATAATGTAAATCAAACGAATGTAAAGGTAAAATACCGTGATAGCCTCCCAAATCCGATCCTTAACGTTCTGTGGAACGTCATTCCAGTGGTTGTAGTTGATGCTTATGTGCTGCTTCGCTTGTAGAAACACCCACTTATTAAATTCTTTAGCACGGGGTCCCTGGGCATTTAGATTAGCATCGAAGGACACCTCAAACTTCTGTTTGCTCTGCCTGTCCTTCTCTAGTTTCTTCAACGAGGTGGCTCCTCTACCCCATTTCCTATGAGCCTGTGATGTCTGTATGGACAAAAAAAATGATAAAATAGAGGGTTGTAACATTATAAACTTACATTAAAAAGAAGGACTAAAGATAGTATATAACATGTAAACTTACACTAGAATCAGGCGTAGGCGTGATCGGGTCCTGCGAAACCCCCACAGTGTCCTCCCGTGCATGTGGGCTATCCGACTGATCCATATGTATGCCTGTTCAGAAACAATATATATGTATTAACATAGGTTATAACTCAAAATAAATACAGAAGTATAAATAAAAATAACTAGATAGGTCCTGTAGATATACAAAACATCTATATATCCAATATAAGGACAATACGGGAGATTGAAAACTATAGATTTTGAAGATTGCCAAGCACTGGTCACGGCCTGGCTGTGATGTCCATCACGACCGTAACGTGCCAACTGCACCAGACCCTCATAGGCAGAACTGATCACGGTCTAGCCGTGATGAGCATCACGGCCTTGACAGATCAACCAGCAGAGCAACATGCACTCAAAACCAAAAATAGAGACATTCCAAACAACTCAAACTCACGGTTTAAAGTTACAACTACTAAGACTACAGTTTCAACATACACTCAAAACCAAAAATAGAGACATTCCAAACAACTCAAACTCACAGTTTCAAGTTTCAACTACTGAGACTACAATTTCAACCAGCAGAGCAACATGCATGCACTCAAAACCAAAAATAAAAAAATGTGCCCTAAAGACTCACCAGAAATAGGCGCTCGCGTGGTGGTAGGGGGGAAGCTCGAGTGGTGGCCAACGTTCGATGTGGTTACTGAGAGCAGAGGGACAAGGAGAGTTAGTGCGCGGGAAGGGGAAAGAGAGATGTCAAGTTATTGCAAAGAATGAGCGGGAAAGACAGAGTTAGGGGTTAAGAGTGTACCTCACGGTGGTGGCGAAGAAGCCCTCGCGGTGGTTGCGGTGGAGATGAGCTCGCGATTAGGGCAGAGTGAGAGCGAGAGTGAGGGTTGAGAGTTAGGGTTGAGCGTGATGAAAAGAGAAAAGAGACGTACACAGAAGTGGAGAAGGCGTGCGTGGGTAAACGTTATAATTAAAATAAAACAACATTTTAAGTGAGTTTTTAGTAAAACCTGACATTAAAGATCATATATTTAATGTCAGTTGTCTTAAGAAACTGACGTTAAAAACTCTCGCACTTATTACTTCAGTTGTTAGTAAAAACTGACGTTAAAGGTCATATATTTAACGTCAGTTGTATTAAGAAACTGACGTTAAAAACACTCACACTTCTTACGTTAGTTGTATTACACAACGGACGTTAAAAGTTTATTAGTTTCTACAAAAACATTCATTCCTTTGACTACTGTGCTACTTACCCATTCACCTTGTACCTAATCTTCTTAATGAGCATTAAGTTTATAGATAAGTTTTCAAGAAAATCAGAATAGCTTAGTAACTTCATCCACTGCTCCTATAAATAGCTTCCTTCCATCCTTTTAATTTTTCTGCTTCAAAATATGGCTCTGCCATGGAGACTAACTTCATCACCCTTTCTTCCTATTCTAGACTCAAAGATCTTTGTCTTAATGGTCAAACAATTTCTGAGTTTGTGTAAATCACATTACATGGATATTAAGGTTGGGTGAATCACGTAATGTGATTCTCTCACTTTATTTCATCCCCGTCATCCCTTTCACTTTGCTTTGGAAGCAAGTGATTGTGGATTCAAGATGATGCATCAAGGAATTCCACTGAAGAAGAAAGATGCAAAGATCCATTTCACTTTGCTTTCGCTGCTAGTGACTGAGGATTTACTTTGCATCATGGAATTCAAGTGAGGGATGTGATGCATCCATTGGAGTTTCTGATGACAGGACTGAGAAGAAAATGATGTTGATGCAGAAACTTTTTTATATTTTAGGGCTATGTTGCAGAAATTTTTTATCTTTTAATCATGTAATTTTAACTTATGAATTGCTTCAATGACATACGATTTGATTATACATATAACTTGTTTTATGTTAAGTGTTTATTTATTTTAATTTGCACAAGAATTTGTTTACTAATTCAAGCTAATTAATAAAAATTAAAAATAAACTTGTATAAAAAAAGGTTTAGAAATAAACTGCAGTACTATATGGAGTGATCTGCATTAAGAGGGACAACAGGGACATGACAACCAATGAAATGAGTTTCATAATTATTTTACGTCAGTTATTTATAAAACTGACGCAAATAGTGATTTAATATTTACAAACTCCCACCACCTCATTTTTAACGTCAACTTAATTTATGACTGCCAAGTTCCCGTATATTAATTACATTATTTCCAATATTCATTCTGCACGTTTATAATATATAGAATTATTTATGTCAGCTATTTATTTAACTGAAGTAAAAAATCAAACTTTTAACGTCAGTTGTATAAAAAACTGACGTTAACAATAAATATTTTTTATTTTAAAAACACTTAACGTCAGTTTTTTTAAACAACTGACGTTAAAAGTGTATAGATATCTGCAAAAACATTCATTCCTTTGACTACTGTGCTACTTACCCATGCACCTTGTAACTTAACCCTCTTAATGAGCATTAAGTTTATAGATAAGTTTTCAAGAAAATCATAATAGCTTAGTAACTTCATCCCCTGCTCCTATAAATAGCTTCCTTCCATCCTTTTAATTTTTTGCTTCACAATATGGCTCTGCCGTGGAGATTAACTTCATCACTCTTTCTTCCTATTCCTAGACTCAAAGGTCTTTGTCTTAATGGTCAAACAACTTCTGAGTTTGAGTAAATCACATTACATGGGTGATAAGTTTGAGTAAACCACATTATGTGAGTTGCTCACCTTATCATCCTTCTGGAGAATCAACTGCTGGAGGGCAAATCAGGTGCTCGGGCGTCACAGTTCCAAAACCTCAGCTTTGGCAGCAAGTGACCGTCATGGAAGTCTTTGGAACCACTGCCTTTGCTTGAAACAGATCTAGTGCACCTGTTTTTGCCTCTCTTGAGCTCTCTCATGCCCCCTAGTTTTCTGAGGTCTTCAGAGTATAGTTTTCCCTTTGGTATTTCATAAAACTCTCTGATGGGATGTAGCTTTAATGTTTAGGATTTTAAACCCTTTCAATGTAACTTTTTATAGGATTTTAAACCCTTTCAATCTTCTGTATCAGTCTGTATTACACTTCATGAATGAGATCCGGTTTGGGTTATTGATTCAACTTATACTTCACACATATATTTTAGTTTTCAAAACAGAAACACAAAACATCAAAGCAATTCATGTGAAACTGAAACTTTGAGGAAGGCAATGCATAAGGGATCGTATACTAGATAAAAAAATTATTAAAATATCCTTTAACGTCTGTTGATGTAAGGACTGACGTTAAAAGTGAAGTGACCTACTTTTAACGTCAGTTCTTTATCGAACTGACGTTAAAATGTTCACTGTTAAGGTCAGTTTTTTGTTGAACTGACATTAAAAGTGAGTCACTTTACTTTTAACGCCAGTCATTTAAACAACTGACGTTAAAATTGAATTAACGAAGTTTGATATTTACAAAACTGCCACCGCCCCCTTTTTAACGTCTATCTTTTAGTTAACTGACGTAAATCTTTACCGTCTAATGTATATTTTCCACTAGTGGAAGACGACAAGTTTTTGGGAGATTTCTTCTTGAAGTTTTCCTCATATCATGATATTCCATCACAAGTCGATTGTATGACTGGCGAGCTTGTATATAGAATCTCCAAGGAGGAATGGGAAACCTTCTGTTCGTATTTACCACCTCCACCACCATGTATGATTCCCATAGAGTCACATGAAGCAGAATTTGAGAAAAATATGGCTGTGGCGATGGATCAAAATGAAGATGAAGTGGTATTGGTAGACGAACCACAAGAAGAGGAATTACCTTCCACAAGTCCATGGTAAATTGAGGAATGGGAATGGGATGAGCAAACACCTCTGAAAATTGCTCTAGAACAATATTCCCAGGAACTATCCATCTCTGAGGCCAAGGCAAGAGCCAATTATGATTGTATCGATGCTCTGACGTAAAGCTTCAAAATGCAAGTGGGGGAGATTTACAAACAGCTAGTACAATACCCATATGAAGCATTGTTTGAGCAGAATATGGTTGGGGGGATGGATCAAAGTGCAGATGAAGTGGTAGTGGATTTCACCATGCTTGCCAAGCGACATGAAATTGCTGCATTAGATAAATATGTTGGCTTACATGCATGTGTGGACACTGGAAAGTTAGCCCCTTCCACTTGTCTGTTAATTCTCCCTGTGAAAATACCATTTGACCTCGGAGAAAGTGAGTTCATAATTGTAGAGGTCAATGGAGTTTTCACACACTGGCTAGGTGGAATTGTTGATAGAGTCATATTACTTCTGCAATTGCCACTCCATAAACCATGGGATCCGGGTGGAGGATCTTACATCTTGCGCACACCTTGGTCCTTATACCACAAGCTATGGGATCCAGGTGGATGCTTCTTAATAAGTCAAGCTAGTGACGTTAAAGAAGCGCTTACTGGGAGGCAACCCAGGTTTTCTTAACCCTTCTCTTTAGTTAGTTTTTGTTTTTGATTTTTAACTCTTGAATAATTTGAGAAGATCAAGAGGAAAAATAATAAATTGAGATTTGCCAAGTGATTTCAGGGAAAGAAGGAAGGAAGAGCAAGAAGACAAGAAAAAGCAAAGTCAGCAGCCATCACGCCCAGGCCGTGACACTGGTCACGACCGTGAGGAGCTTAATAAGAAGATCAGAAAGGATCACGGCCCTGCCGTGATACCCATCACGGGCGTGATGGAAGGACCCTAAAGATCAGAGAGCATCACGACCTAGCTGTGATGGAGTTCATGGATGTGACAGGCCAATACCCATGGATCAGAATTGATCACGGCCTGCCCATGATGAGGCTCACGACTGTGATGCATTTCCCAACAAGTTTCTGACTGGAATATGAGCCAGCACCCGCTACCGCCTCGGTGAGTTGTTCCAAAAATTATTTTTTATTTTATTTATTTTATTTATCTTTTCTCTTCTCTCCAACTTGATTGTTTACATTGGGGACAATGTAAATTTTTAAGCTTGGGGTAGGAATATTTTTTCATTTTTCATGTTGCATTCATATAGGCATAGTGTTGCATGATCACATGATTTGATTAGCCCCTTGCTTAGATTATGCATCCAATTGTGAGAACTTAGTGCCAAATAAATTGAGATAGTGAATTTTTGAACCCAATTTTTTATTCTTGTGATGAGGCTATAAATAAAAATTCTTGAGATGATCATTGATAGTTGATAATTAGTATGTGGTTCCGTAGATTTGTGTTTCTCATTGATTTCTGAACTACTAAAATGTGAGATTTTTGAGCCAAAAGGAGTACTCACTAAATATACCCCATTCTTTGTGATAGAGTGTTTTATTCCTCCTGGATTGTATTTCTCTAGAACTTGACTTGAAACTATTTTGAAGCTTCAAAATTTTTTAAAACATTTTTGAAAATGATTGAGGCACTAGGTATTTTTTCGGCCTTCTGAGCTTTGAATGACTAAATGCTACCCCTTAGTTGCCCAATTTTGAGCCTGAAAGAAACAAATACTTTTCTTGGTACCCTGAATTACTTTGATAGGATACCTTCTAAAGTATTGTACAAAAAGGGTGAAAAGGTAGTTTGAAAAAGTATGGGATGAGAAAATCAGAAAAATATTTCTCTTGAGATGAAAATCTCCCCTTCTCCAAATAAAAGAAAAGTAAAAGAAAAATAAATATATATAGAGAAGGGGATGACAAAAAGAAAAGTGATAAATAAAATGAAAAGAAAGAAAGAAAGGTGGAAAAGTGAATCGCAACCCAAAAAGGTATTTTAGAAGGTGTCATGATTTGCAGTGCTGGATATTTTGTGTAGCCTTTTTAAAATTTCCTTTTCTTGATTTCCCCACCTAACGATTAATCCCATGGCCCCGTTACAACCAAAGCAAAAGACCTCTTGATTCTTAATTGTTTTCGTTAATAAAGTAGAGATTCGGTTAATAGTCAAGCTTATGGTAGGACTCATTCCTTTAGGAAATTGAGCGAAATGTTATATATATCCTTAAACACTTGAGTGAGGTGAGAATGAGTGCCCGAATCGGTGAGAATATGAGTCTAAGAAACCTAAGCTTCTAATTGGACTTGAAACTGATTGTCTCTTGAGTACTTACTGGGAATGCATGTTACTTGGATTAGTTACTACTCGGGTTCTTGGTTTACTATCCATGCTTTGATTATTTTGATCTTCTAGCCTTAGTGATTACTTGAGGACAAGCAATTGAATAAGCTTGGGGTGATTTGATAGTGTGATTTTACATCATGTTTCCTGTACACTTTTGCATGCATTTTTCATAGAGATTAGGCATTCTTTATTAGATTTTAGTTAGTTTTTCCCTTGGAACGGATGAAGCGGTTTCTTGGTGTTGTTTTGCAGAAATTAATGTAAAAATAATCAAAATCAGCCATGATGGAGCTTGGATGAAATAGAGCTAAGAAGGTGAAGAATATGAGCCAAACAGAGCCCATCACGACCATGATAAAGCATAGCAGAAGGCAAAAGTCAGAACGCGTCACGGCCTGGCCGTGATGGCCATCACGTTCGTGACAGACAATTTGGTGAAGACATAAGCGATCACGGCCTAGCCGTGATGAGTGTCACGGCCGTGACAGTTCCAATTTGAAAGCGCGCCTTCGACAGAACGCGTCACGGCCTGGCCGTGATGGCCATCACGACCGTGACGTGTGGCCTCTCTATAAATAGAGCGCAGAACAGACAGAAAAATGGGGACTCTGGAGGATCTCTGGGAATTCTTCTAGACAGAAAAACAGGGACTTTTGTCAAGACCTTGGAGGTTGCGGCTGAGGAGGACTGAAACCCTAGAATCAAAGGAGGCCGACGGCGGGGAAAAGCTTCCAATGGAGTTTCTTCTTTCCCTTCTTCTTTCCTTTGTCCCTACTGTTTTAGTTTTGGCTTTCTCTATATGTAGATAAATCCCTGTTGTTGGGATTAGATATAACCAAACTGAATATTATGTATTTGCCATGATTGATTAGTCTGTGTTCATGCCTTCGTATTAGTGTTTAATTCATGTGCTTAATGCTTGTTGTGGCTAGCACCCCCATGACTTGATTAGTGTTTTGGTATGCAATTGGAAAATTCGTATTAGAACCAAAACTGAATTAATCACCTAGTAGACCTTGCATCTAGGAATAGAGTTTGGTTTATTAGTAATCGCGTAATCCTTAATCTTAATGCAAATTCATTAATCTAGGCCACCTAAGGAATTAGGGTCTATTAGTGGATTTAGGCTCTTGTCATATGAGGAATCAGGGCTTGAGTAATTTCGTGGGTTGATTTTAATATTTGAAGCATGAATGGGAGGTATCTAGTCTTGGTAGTGCATGAGGCTAAGGTTTGGTGAAGTTTAATCCCAACAACCCTTTTTCCGCATTCCAAGTGTTTGTTAAAAGTTCCCAAATAGACCAAAAACATTTTATTGCTTTTGTTGCTTTAGTTTATGTTTTGATCTCTCTTCATAGTTTAGTCTAGATAGTTGCTTGATTTGCGAATTGGTAATTGGCAACCGATCCCTGTGGATACGATAACCGATCTCACCACCGTATTACTTGTTCGACTAGGTATACTTGCCTATATTTTCGTCCAACAGCTATGGTAAAATCGACGTGCCTCTGTTGGCAAAAATCGACGTGCCTCTTTTGGCAATCGAGCTTGATCATCTCATTTTAAATGACGTTGGGGGTCTCCGGAGATTAAGTTTGAATGTTTATATGATGTATTGAAGTGTTCATGCATAGTTTTCCAACGTTGATGTTTGGGGAGTGGAACCCATTGATAAATTGTATGCTATAATATGGATTGCTTATGTTGTTATAAACATGTATATGTGTATGTGTCTTCTTTTGTACCGAGCATTTAGTTGTTGTGTTAAATCCATATATTGGTGTCTCACCCTTACAAACATATCAGAGTCGCACAAGGGGTAAGATCTCTACAAGAAGAAGAAGGTCGTCTAGTTCGGGGCATGTTGTTGCTGCTTCTATCGGTTGTAGTGTCAGTTAGTTACGACTAGCTTAGGTCCTATTGTGTGATATTATGTTTTGGGAATAAACTAAACTGATAATGATCTAGGTGTGAAAACATATAAGGCAGTAGAGTTGTATGACTTATATACATTGTGTATTTAAGTGTGATTGATTTCGTTGCTGTTGTTTTGAGGTTAAAAAGAAAAAAAAAATTTATCACCATATTTTGAAAAGATGAACGTTGAGAAAACATTATTTTGCGAAAGCAACCATCTAATTAAGTTTTATTTCCGCAAACGGGTAACCATGTGATGACCCGAGTTAGGGTGTCACATTAGTGGAATCAAAGCTGGTTGAGTCTTTCGAGATCTTTGGGGAATTGGTCTGTTGTGTTAACGTTGTGTTTTCTCTGAGTTAAGTTTTGTTTGAATTACTTCTTAGAAGTAATGTGTGTTAATACACCAGTGCACGTTTCATTTTCTGGTTGCAGTCTAACTGATTTTGTTCTACAGGTCAGTTATGGAACTAGCACCAGAAGGTGGACAAGGAGGTGGACGTGGACGCGGTCGTGGAAGAGGCTGTAGAGGTGGTCGGGTTGGCGGTCGTGGTAACATGAATGAAGAGTATGAAGAAGGAATGGATTATGCGGCTGAGGCTATGGAACATGAGGCAGCTGCAATTGCCAATCAAACTGCATCTATGAATGCCCAGAATCTACAAGCTACTGAAGGCAAAGCTCTGATTGCGTTTCGAACCCAAAATCCTTCACAATTCGGTGGGGATGCTGATCATGAGAAAGCTGACTTATGGATTCAGGAGATGGAGAAAATCTTTGAACTGGTGGTTACTCCTGCAGAAGTAAGGGTTACTTATGCTGCTTTCTTGCTGATAGGAGATGCGGAGTATTGGTGGAAGGGTGTTCAACAACTGCTTGAAGCTGATCATCAGGAGATTACCTGGAACGTTTTCCGATCTGCATTCATGGATAAGTATTTTTCGGAGAGCGTTAGGATCGAGAAAGAGATGGAATTTATGGGGTTACAACAGAGAGAGTTATCTGTAGGGGAGTATGCGGCGAAGTTTGAATCATTTGCCAAATACTTGCGTTTCTTTCAAGCACAACCCAACGAGAGCTGGAAGTGTGAGAGGTTCGAGGCGGGATTGAGATTTGAGATTAAGGAGTCTGTCTTACCTCTGCATCTTCGAACTTTTCAAGCATTGGTTGAGATGAGTCGGAAGGTTGAACAGATGAGGAAATGAAAAGACAATAAGGGGATTGTTGGAGGACCGTCTCGTTCCAAGAACCAGAATCGGGATCAGAAAGAGGAACGAAATCAGAAGAAGCCTTATTTCCGTCCACCAGAAATAACCAAAATCAACAACAATATCATTCTAATTCTTCTGCATCATGGAGTGGAGGCCAGAGGAACCAAAGTCAAGGTCAAGTTAGGAAATGTTACAATTGTGGAGACTCAAAACATGTGTCTAAAACTTGTCCCTTGGCAGGAGTCCAGTGTTTCAACTATGGTCAAGTGGGACACATATCGAAGGATCGGCTGTCAATAACACCAATGCTGTCAAGCCAAAGACTACGGGTAGAGTATGTAGTGTGTGGGGAGCTGAAACTTCAAACCATGACGGTAACCTCTTAACTATACTATTTTAAATCGGGTACAATTCATACTTTGTTTCGATGTATTGTGTGTGGATGTGTTGAAATTACTTGTTTCTGTGGTTATCATGAGATGATCGTTTCAAATTTCAACTACTCAATTGGTCACTGTGACATTTAGTATGTTTGGACTATCCTATTGTTGTTTTGTTCAGGATAGACACTTTCTAGACAAAACTAGTTTCTCAAATGAGACTTGCTCTAGTCACTTTTACGTTTGGTAGAAAGTGATTCAGTCCGAATTCTTGACGGACCAAAGTTCTTTTAAATTGTTGGCAAGGAAATTCTTGTGAGGGAAGAAACTTTCTTAGATTCAAGTTTGTAAACATGTACCGATCATACATTTTTTTTCCCTGAATTTGTTAAAGAATCTTTATGTACAGAATATTCTTGTATTATTATCATATTGATGAAATTCTTTCATATATTTTCTTGTGAAAGTAAGGCTTCGGGATCTTTCATACCTGTCTAGCTTCGTGTCACGAAATTTTGAAGACGAATTTTTTATTTAGAGGGGTAGTAATGTAGCACCCCGATTTTCACTGTTTCAAAATAATCGAAATGTGGACGATTATTTGTATATATTTATATGAGTATTAGAAAATTATTTTAAATAAACGGAGTTCATCACTGAATCCTACTTGAATGTAGGAAGCTACGATTAAAATTTAGGTTTGAAAGTCAGGCGAATCCCGACCCTTGAATTTCATTGACATTATAATTATACTGCTCAAAAGACCAAATTTTAATTCGTGAACGAAAGACTTAAGATTTTTATTTTATTTCCTACAATTCTGTAATTTTAGAATTATTTCATAGAAAAATGAAATAATATACATTTTACGGACAAAATACGTAATCGGGTGAGCGGCAGAATGGATTTCGGAGTTTCCAAGAGCAGATAAAGCGTTTATCTTAGGATTTTGAGATGATTCATGGGGATGAATCATACTTTTAAGTCTAGAAGGTTCTATAAGGTTAAAGTGACAATTTATGAATTTTACGTTTAAGTCCCTGAACTTTCTATTAATTACACTTTGGTCCCTAAGTTAGTTCCTATGTTTTCTAAGTGAATTGGGCCAGAATCTTTGTTTCCAATCTATTATTGGATCGTGGCCATGAATCCCAAATTCCTTGTCCATAGATTAAAATTCATAAAGCCCATTAGAAATTATATAAGTTTCCTATGTCATGTTTAAGCTTTAAGTCTTTGGTGGGCCCTACAAAAAAATAAATCCAAGCCCAAATTTATTAGGCCCATGCACAAGCCCATGAGGGAATAGGGGCTGCCATCATCTTGGATGAGCCAAGATTATTCTAGAATTTTCTACCATGTTCTTACATATTCTACAAGGTTCCACACCATTCCACTATGTTCTCCATCCTTCTAAGTTTTTCCAAAAAGTCTCAAGGAAAATTCAACCAAGAAGAGTCAAGATGAGGACACATTTAATGTGGCACATGGTCATCATTTCAAACTATTGGCAATTTGCAAAATAGTCCTTACACTTTGAGAATCTTTGCAAAATAGTCCTTATACTTTTGAAAATTTGCAAAATGGTCCCTAAGAATTAATTGCACTTAAATCCTTAGAAAAATCACCTCCTTTCTACTTGATCCTTCAAAAGTGGCGCACCACACCTCTATAAATTCCCTCCCTCACATTTCATTTTCTTCTTATTGCCATTTGTTTCAAAAACTCTTAAGTTCATAAGCATTTTAGCATCACTTTGTGAAGCAAGTCCTTGGATCTTCACTTGTTTTTGATCTTCAAGAGGTGAATCTTATTCTACTTTCCTAATCATGTCTATGTTCTTCAATAATTTTCATGATTCAAAGTTTATCTCATTTATGTTCATCACTTTTAAGTTTCTAGATCTAGAACTTTGAAAATTCATAACTAATTCTAGAAAAATCCTTTTGACATGAAACCAATTGCTATGATCTTATAATCATCTCTATTTTCATCATCTAGAAGCATATGATCGTGAGAAATTTATTTCCTTGATTTCTGGGCTAGGCCGAATCCATTTAATAGTGATGTTCATAGGTTTTGTTTCATTTTCATGTCTTGATTCATGATTCAATCTTATAGTACCTTGATAATTCTTGTATGTAAGTACATAGAAGATCAAAAATCAAACTCTAACCTATTTGTTTCATAAAGGCCGAACCCTAGGTGGATGAGATTTGATGAGTTTTGTTCAAAGTTTTCATTAATGACCTTAGTAATCAAGCTATTAGTATGTATGCTTAATAAATCCAAGTTGGTTTATCAAACTAAAAACCCTAGCCCCATGAACATGTCAAGACCGAATCTAAGTATATGAAAGTTAGGAAGTTTTGAGTTTAAGATTTAGTTGTTTAGCCACTAATCCATGATCTCGGTTGATTAAGGACCATTAATCCATGACTTAATCATGATTAGAAATTTTAGAGATTTATAACCCCAAAGTCAGCCCTTGGCCGAAACCAACATGTGGGATTTTAAGCTTGATTTAGTTTTTTGTTTGTTGATTGAGTGTTTTGTTTAATGAAGGATAAACTAGATTATCGTGTACGTGCGTTGACGGTTCCCAGATTCACGACAAAGTTTTAAATCGGAAGCTAAGTTCTTCGAGAGGTAAGGGGAGCTTACCTGAGGGATTTTCTCAATAACTATTTGCTTTTAGTGTGGTTTATATGATTTATATGTGGTTGTGGTTATTTGTTTATGTTGTTTACGTGTTGTTTATCTGTGTATCGGTGATTGATCTGCTTTTAATTTGTTTAATTATCTGCAGTAGTATATTATATTGCTATGATGCATGATCTTCCTGGTGATATAATTCTGATAATGTTGTTGAATGTTGAATGTTGTTTGAGAGGCCTGACAGTGGTCAGTGCACAGCCGATTAATCAGATAAAAGCTTTAGTAAGCTGTGAAAATTATATTCAATGTTTTATGGGAAATATTGGAATATAATAGTGGTGGAAAATATTATTTTGGAAAAATAATGAGTTTTGAGAAATATTATTATTTTAATGAATTATTAGTGTAAAAATAATTTATGAGTCACGGTGAGAGTGTAATCGTGAAATTTTTTTTAGTACTGCTAATTTTTACGCAAGAAATTCCGAAATATTATAAAAAGTTATTTTGTGAAATTAATATTCGAAAATACTTTATCAATAATAATAATAATAATAATAATAATAATAATAATAATAATAATAATAATAATAATAATAAAATATTATAAAAAGTCAAAGTTTGACTTTAGAACATTTTCTTGGAAAATGATAAACAACGGCGAGTTTCGAAATATTTACGGTGAAAGTTTAAAAATAGCAGTACTTAATTTAAGAAGAGATTTAGTCTGAGATGATTTAAATTTTGAATTGAAGTTTCAATAAAAGAGTTCTTGATGATTTGATGTTTTACAAACGAATTTCAAGTAAAAAAGGGTTTTCGGTAAATGAGTTTTACTTAACGACGTAAACGACGATATAGAACTTAGTAACCGAGATGTCGGGGTACTAGTGTTCTTATGACGTTATCCTATTTTGGATTTGTTTTTCACAGACAAAAACGATGTAAAGGACGATATGGAACTTAGTAACCGAGACGTCGGGGTACTAGTGTTTTCATGAGGTTATAGACTTGGTGTCTAGTAGGTAGACGGTGTGTCTACGTCACGACGTAATAAATGATGGTAAAAGATTTATGATGTTTTCTATTACCACGAACCTAAGACTGATTGCAAGGTCTAGGGGCTTCGTGATTGATAACTCGGACTTTGAGGTCCTGTGTTGTTAATAAAAGTTGTAAAGATGTTTCAAACGATGATGGGTCATAAGCTTTTGAGAGCTTTGACAAAGAAAGTTATAACACAAAGAAAAGTATTGAGAATAAAATGTTTTTCTTGCATGCATTTTGGCAGACGTGCCTACAAGGTTAATCATGATATCTGGATGATGTTCATGTCTCGACGTATTTGTTAATCATGGTATCTTTATGATATTCATGTAATCGACGTATTCATTGTGCCTTTGGGCAATCGACATACAATGAAATTCATTGCGCCTTTGGGCAATCGACGTACAATGAACTCATGGTATCTTTATGATATTCATGTAATCGATGTATTCATTGTGCCCTTGGCAATCGATGTTCAATGAAAAAATCCATAAATCGACGTTCTCACTGTTTCGGACAGTGGGCTATGGTAAAATCGACGTGCCTCTGTTGGCAAAAATCGACGTGCCTCTTTTGGCAATAGAGCTTGATCAGCTCATTTTAAATGACGTTGGGGGTCTCCGGAGATTAAGTGTGAATGTTTAGATGATGTATTGAAGTGTTCATGCATAGTTTTCCAACGTTGATGTTTGGGGTGTGGAACCCATTGATAAACTGTATGCTATAATATGGATTGCTTATGTTGTTATAAACATGTATATGTGTATGTGTCTTCTTTTGTGCCGAGCATTTAGTTGTTGTGTTAAATCCATATATCGGCGTCTCACCCTTACAAACATATCAGAGTCGCACAAGGGGTAAGATCTCTACAAGAAGAAGAAGGTCGTCTAGTTCGGGGAATGTTGTTGCTGCTTCTATCGGTTGTAGTGTCAGTTAGTTACGACCAGCTTAGGTACTATTGTGTGATATTATGTTTTGGGAATAAACTAAACTGATAATGATCTAGGTGTGAAAACATATAAGGCAGTATATTTGTATGACTTATATACATTGTGTATTTAAGTGTGATTGATTTCGTTGCTGTTGTTTTGAGGTTAAAAAGAAAAAGAAAATTTATCACCATATTTTGAAAAGATGAACGTTGAGAAAACATTATTTTCCGAAAGCAACCAGCAAATTAAGTTTTATTTCCGCAAACGGGTAACCATGTGATGACCCGAGTTAGGGTGTCACAACCACGCCACCGCCACGCGAGGCTCCGACCATTGCGCCTAGCTCACGCCAACATCACGGCTCCAACGAATCCAGCAGGGCTCATACTCAATCCTCAATGTCAACAAAATGTGTAAGAAAGGAAGACAAGGCACTAAACAAGACAACTGAATTGTATTTACAAGTTAAGCTTCCAAGAAAACAAAGATTT
Source organism: Sophora flavescens (assembly GCA_030762895.1). NCBI lineage: Eukaryota > Viridiplantae > Streptophyta > Magnoliopsida > Fabales > Fabaceae > Sophora > Sophora flavescens. Next base: position 245,332,569 of record CM061064.1, read on the forward strand.
CATGCTAAATAGAATTATCAGTTGCTAAGAAAGAAATTAGAAATCTCCTTAGATGGATTCAAAAATGCATAATCAGGTGACAAAATGGTTTACAATAAGATAATCCCATAATCTTTCCAATACCACTCTAGGCAAATCCCATTAATTGCCAGGTTCCTCATAAATCGTGCATATTCACATGAATCAGTATCAATAAGAGTAGTACAACATTGGCATAAAACTCTGTACATAGTTTCTCTATCTAGAAATTGATAATAAGGGAATTGCATACATCCAATACATATCATCATTCTCAGAAATATGCATTCCATGTTGAAGGTCAACTACAATGCTAGTAATAAAATTTAGCATATCACTAGGCTATTTTACACAAAGGACAATAAAACAAAAATTGAAAGGTATATCACCCTTAGAAACTAATGTTGTGCACAAAGTGATTATGGAAAGAGGCAATGATTATGCCATTTTTTGCTATCATCAAATAAGTTGAATGATAGTTGTATCCTAAATTCCTAATCATAGCTTTAGTAATTTTATTTGTAAAACCAGTATCATCAAATAAGTTCACAACATACGCAACATAGATGATGCTACGACCAAGCCAGAAAAGAAACTGTTGGTGTTGTGGCTTAATGGAGGTAAAACTAAAATTAGATCCTATAACTACCGTGTTTCTTGACTATGTGAGACATCGTACATATGTGACAAGTTATAACAATAAGCAACTTATAACAGAGGGAAGTCGGTACTTATGTGATAAGTGAATATGCATTTTCACGTTAAAAAAAATAAAATAAAAGATAAGTGAATATGAATTTAATAATAGCAAACTGAACTTTGAATTAAACAGAAAAAAAATAAATAAAATAAAAATTGTATGGGGAATAAAATAAGATATTGTCAACAGAGTATTTCTATAAATTTCATAAATTCAACATTTTTAGTATTGAGTGTAGGAAGCAATGACCTCTTTTTCAATTTTTATGTCCTCCATAGTAGAAGGATGATATCCAACATGGATCAGTACCAAAATTATCTCCAGGATAGGCTTCAAATGTTCATCAAGGTAAACCAAAGTCTATTATTTTTATTAATTTATTATAATTCAATAATTCATTTTTTAAAAGTAATTAACAAATAGAAAGTCATTACAATGATGAAATAAATAAAATTGGTGTTTAGTTGGAGGGAAATGGAGGAGAGTAATTTTTTTTTCATATTTGGTTAATTTTTTTGCAAGGGAGAAGAGGAGAATGAAGGTGATCAAAATCTATCCTCACCCAATTTTGGCTCCCCTTCAATATTGAAGCCTATCCTGCAAATAATCTTGGTACTGATCCATGTTGAACATCATCCTTCTAATAGGGAGGTCATAAAACTGAAGAAAAAAAAGTCATTGCTTCCTGCACTAATAATAACTAGAGCGTCTCCAGTTATTTATTTAGATTTATCTTCCTTTGTAATTCTCTTGAGTTTTTCTGTTTAAGTTTTTAAAATTTCAATTTGCTTGGGAATTGTCATGGCTCTGTCGCTTACTACAACTACACTCATATCATTGTAACCTAATCCACCAGATTCAAAGTTAACACTTGTTAGAAGTTGTTCATTTGATAGGTTTGGGTCCAAGAAAGGAGGGACTATATCTTTGATGTTCAACACAGAGGCAATGAGAAAATTTACTAGCTGGGCACATGACTAGGGAGATTCTTGCCATAAGGTACATGATTTGCCTTGCCTAATGTCATGATGTAGTTGTTGTAGCCTGAGTCAAACGTCGAATCCCCAAGTACTAGAATGGATGAAATTTTGGATAACGTTGAGGCATTTTTTTTTGCTTGAAACTAAAACAATGGTTTAAACATGCATCAAAATGATAAAGTGGGTCGTGGCTGGCATTGCTAACTAAAAAAAGGCAAGGCTTTACTTGCTAACACACTAATTGTTTTCTTTGTTTACTTTAGGTATTTATAAAGGCGATATTTTGTGAAAGGAAGAAGGAGTAAGGCTCTATTTGGTAAAAACTAACAGATAGTAAAGACAGCGTAAGATAATGTTGTTCAATAATAGAATAGTACCACAAAATACCTTCTCTTTCTTTTAGATTAATTGGTTCGCCCAAAAAAAGTAAAAACGGCAAACGTTGTTCATTCCCTTAACCTCCACTATTGATTTATGAGTAACGTTGATTTAGGTTTCAACAGTTGTGTGGACTTTGGGTTCGTTACAGGAAACGCATTGCCGCGATGCTTTGTTCTCTAATGACTAATCTGCAACATCACACTAGCTGCCAAATATTCGTAGTCACTTGCCTCGCTAATGCATATATTCTTTTTAATTCAAGAAAGAAACAAAGGCAAATAAAGAAAGAAAGAAAGAAGGGGTTCTCTGTATATTTGATTATGTTTCTGCTGAGGGGCAGTATCATTTCTACATAGGCTCTTTTTTGGTTTCTTTGTATACGGGTTAGAACACCCCTTGTACTCGTTTTCAATATAATTTTGCTTATAAAAAAAAAGGAAAAGAAAAGAAGATGGTAGATGTATTAGTCAAACAAGTACTTGAAGAAAAATGGACAATGAATTATTGAAGATCTATTGCCTCATTTTGGTATATCACACATTGTCTTCATCAATAATATCTTGCTACATAAGTTAACGTTTCATGTAATGTTAAAAAAATGATTTTTATAATCATAAAAAAACACAATACCTCATACTTTTCTTTGAAAATATCTCTAAAAAATAATTTCTAAATTATTTAATGTCAAAATCACTTTTTTTATCTATAACAAACAACCCCTAAAATCATTTCTTTAAAAAGAATCGGGTTGATTTCATCGTGGCGTCTGTGTCATGACTAATATCGTGTCAACGTACATCTTTTTCAGCATATGAAATTATACGACTATATATGTGTGTGTTTTTGTTTTCTTGGACTATTGGCGCGATATACCGGCATGGTCTCTATTTGGTAAAACTAGCGGATAGGCTAGCGAATTGGATTCAAAGTGTTTGGTAAAGTTAACAGTGGAACTAGCTGATAAATATAAAATGACATGAAATGACATGCTTATATATGCTTTTTTATATAAATCCTATATATATATATATATATATATATATATATTATTTATTTTAAAATAATTATCGCTTTTAATATTTTAAATTAGTTATCATTAAATTTAAATTTAAATTTAAATTTTTTAACAATTAAAATAAGATAAATTTTTTAAAAAAACATGTTGATAAAAGTTAAACTAAAATAAGATGATAAAAATAAAAATAAAATGAGACAATAAAAATAAAAAGGCATGAATTAGGGATTAAAAAATAGTAGGATTTGTAATATCTAAAAAAAATTGCTTGATTAATTATTATTATTTTTCCATCTTCAATTTCCTTGCTTTAAACATTAGAATATTTTTGGGAAATGATTTCATGAGCTTTATATGAATATGAATATGAATATGAATATTTCTTTTCTTTAGATTATAAAGGTTAGTTAAATTATTAAGTTTGTATTAATAGAGATCCTTGGAAGGTAAAGCCCAAATACACTAGCCCATAATAGCTAAAATGACAAATCACTCTACCCTTATTTTCCTCTCATTACACCACACACACACTCACTTTCGTTTTCTCTTTCAAACTTCATATCATTTAAACCACCAAAGTCTTCTTCCTCCTTGCTCCAACAAATTCGTCCAGCCCTAACCATCATCATCCAAGGTTGATTTTCAAGCTCTAACATCATTTCCTTGTTAGCCTTAACCATCTAAACCTCTTTTGTTCATGTACATCCTTCATTTGAGCTCTTATTCCTCCATAGCCATGAAATTCGACCCACACTAGAGCTACACCATCCATTCATTATTTGGAAAAACCAGCACCATATTCCCACTCCTCTACATCATCTAAGCCTATGTTATTTCACACAATTTTTTCATTTGGAGCTCTCTAGCAAAAATGGGTATTCTGACCTAAGGACATCAAACCCTTAGTTCATCATTTTCTTCATTTCAAGTTTCTTCCCTACAAAACCGTGGTCCTAAGGGGGGAGATTATAGCCATCAAGAAAAAAGAGAGACAACTCAAACACAAGCTTCATAACCTCTACACCACTTGTGAGTTTCCTTAGTTTAGTGCTTGGTAACCATAAATCCAAGCTTACGAATTTTGATGCTTGCTTTTATTGTTTGATTTGGTACATGCATGTTGATTATGTGAAGTAAAATGAGTGCATATTGATGATATAAATTATTTCAACTGCATGCATGTAATTTGTTTGTGAAAAGTCCCAAATGAAGTTACTGGCCAGAAACCCGTATAAACATATGTGAAGTATTTTTCTTATAATTATTTCAATGGGGCTTTGTTCGGTATAATTCTTATTTTTTTTCAAAATAGACTCGAAATGCTACAATTTAGACACTTATTTTTTCTGTTTTACACTGAGTATTGATGAAGAAAAACCTGTTATAATTTGGAGTATTGTAACTGCCCTGTTTTCTGGGTGCAGAAGCTTGCTTATTAAAACTATAAGTTTTCGTAAATTTTATTCCAAAACTAAAATCTTATTTATAAATTAGACTTATTTATCTTTCCAGGGAGTGGTCTTTTGCCTAAATCCGACTTTGTTTGGTATTTTAGTAAATTCATAAAAGTTGGCTGAAAACTGGAAATTTCTGCAAGTGTTGTTGATGTTTTAGTTCATGTTAAACAATTGTATGAAGATAGTTTCGGCTGATTTAAAATTTTTTTTAGTGTAACAATAATACATAAAAGTAAACTATAGCTTGGCATACAATATTGATAAGCATCCTCTATTCGGTTGATTCGATTTAGAATGGATGTCAAAGACATTTTTAAATGTCAAGTGTAGAGTCCTTCCCGTTCGGAAGGCAATCACAGAAGTCCTTTCAGATTGAAAGGCAAGTATAGAAGTCCTTCCGGTTAGGAAAGGCAAGCAAGTAAGTGAAAAGCAAGTGGGACGCCGCTTGTGGTCATAGACGTATGTCCTGCCTTACAGTATAGAGCTAGTTCCTCTTAAGTACCTCGGTGCGGGGGGAACAGCGACGTTTTTTCACTGACAAAATTAAAATGGGACGTCCGAATGAGTGGTTCGCAAATATTTTGAATGACATGATGATGCCAGGATTGAACCCAAAGCTAGTCCCTCTTAAGTACCATGGTGCGTGGGGGGCGGCAATGATGTTTATTGTAACGCCCCCCCTTAGGGCATTACTATGTAACTCATGCGGAAGCAAATTTAAAAGATAATTTGCTGGATGTTTTCGGAAAATTTGTTTTCTCTTAAGTCAGAAAACTGGGGTATAAAATTTTCTCCTATAAGGATAACTCTGAAATCCATCACACATACATTTAAAATGTAAAGTCACGTTCGTAACAAAGTTACCATGACATACAACGTTTCTCTAAGTTTCCACTTTCGGAAGAAAAGTTCAAACTATAGATGGATGTATATAACACTACATTTACCGACCTCTTTAGATATACAACCCAACTCAAAACTCCTAAGCTGGTCATTCTATCAAATATTAATTGGAGAGACCCCCAATCGGAATACTTTCCCAACCTCTAACACTAGGTCTTCAAGTGACTTAGAAAGACTCCTCTGCAACATCAGTACTAGAGTACCAAGGTACTACAGCAAAACCCGAAGATACATGATGTAATTGTAAGAGTGAGATACCATCATAAGATATATATCCCACAACAACCATATACATGATACATACATCACAGAATCATATAAGCAGTTAAATCATGCATATACACAATATAACAGTGTTATATCATAGGGTCTCAAGCCCGCACAGTCAATCTTTGAAAATATGCATGGCACTTCAATATTAGGTTCTAACTTAATCTCATGAGATATCAACACCGTTTTCCACTGGAGAAGAATTAGAGTTGGTCAATCTCTAGCCCACCGGGTAGTTGCCTCCATACCCTCATGCATTTAAGGTCTCAGGACGAGCAATGTCACATGTGCCTCTGAACTCGGTTTACATGGACAGACTCCCAGATACCACCTTGTATCTGATATATATATAAAGCACGTCTGCTTGGTGGAAATGCACATGAGAAAATATTTTATTTAAAAGGTTTTCTTTGTGTTCATTCTTTTCACTGTCGCAACTCAAAGCTAACGACTTAATCATCATTTCCCCATCACTTGAAAACTCAGAAGCATAGGACACACAGTCCGAATGCTCAATCACAACGCCCAAGACCGATGCCGCAGTCAAGGGTTGTGGTCGTAGAAAACAACATTCACCTTTAACAATGTTCATCACAACGTGGTTAGGACACACAGTCCAAAACAACGTGATTAGGACATACAGTCCACAACAACGTAATTAGGACACACGGTCCATCACAGCGAAATCAGAATGCACTATCCTCAATTTCGAGAATTGGACTCTCAGTCCATAACATCATGAATAGGACTCATAGTCCTGAATTAACACTGATCCAAGATCACGTGCGCATAACTGAATACTAGAGGTGACGTCTCGTATACTAGATTCTCTTTCTTAAGTACTTATTTTTCGTTCAGTGAAAAACAAATTCAAAACCGAATCCTCGATAACCTATCCAGGCTATCGAAAAGTTTCTAAAATATTTAGTAAAAAACATTTTCTTTTAAAATCTTTTATAAAGCATCTTTGAAATACTTTTGTCTTTGAAATATTTCCCCCAATAGGATATTGCCAAATAATCTTGAAAGTTTTAACTTGAAGACACATAGTTCGAAAATGATTTTTCTTTTAAATAACCATAGTTCACCAAACCATTTCAACATTAAAACAAGTACTTTAAGTTAATGAGCTTTTGGAAAAGAACACCAATCCCTTCATCTTCAAAGCTTATTAAGGTTTTTAATCCTTATAACAGTTCAATGTTAATATCACAGTTGAAAGCAGTTCATCACATATATGCATTATAACATTTAGAACAAGTACAGTTCAACATCAGATAATAACATAACAGTTCAAGTACATTAGGTAATCAAGTAAGCTCAATCAACATATAAATATCCAGTTAAACACCTACACACATGCATACAGTTATTGAATATCTTTAGGAAATCCCCTCTTACCTCAAGAAGGTAAGAGAATGCTAGAAAATAAACAGTTTCATGAACGTTCTTCAAGGTTGGTTAGGATGCAAGTCTAGGTTTCAAGACACAAGGTTCAAAGGATTAGAACTCAACCAAGAACTTAGGGCTAGAAGTTTCCAAAACGCATGCAACTTAGGGATTTATGAACCTCAAGTGCTAAGAGTTTAAAACATGATTACTTTAAACAAAGTTGAACAAAAATCCCACCAAGTAACACTTGATGGAGATTCGGCCTTGACTAATAAGATAGGCTAGGAACATTTAAACTTTCCAATCTCTTTGGTTTAGCATCCATTAATAGTAAGGAGATCAAAACCATGATCATTTTGGGAAAATTAAAAACGAAGCACCCTAGGTCCATAACCTTTAAGATTCGGCCATCCTTGGGTTTTTATGATAGAAATCTTTAAATTCTTCCAATCTCGTAGACCTTTTAGCATCCAATAACTTATGGAGCTCAAGTCTTCGATCATCTTGAAAGCAACATAGGACTTTAAATAACAAAGCTCATAAGCACATAAAGTAAGAACAACATAGGCTTATAAGTAATTAAAGTATAATGACATAAGTAAATGAATCATAAATGACATAAACATAAATGACATAAAGTAAATGACATAATGCAAATGACATAAAGTAAATGACATAAATATAAATGGCATTAATATAAATGACATAAAGGTAAAGGACATAATGTAAATTACATAAAGTAAATGACATTAATATAAATGACATAAAAGTAGAGTAAAAATCTTTAAACTTTCCAATCACTTAGACATAGCATCCTTTAACATAAAGGAGCCTTGGTCCATGATCATTTTGGGAAACAAATCTTTAAACTTTCAAATAACTTAGACATAGCATCCCTTAACATAAAGGAGCCTTGGCCCATGATCATTTTGGAAAACAAATCTTTAAATTCAAACTTATACTTGTAAAAGTTGAAACAAGATCCATCTAAACCATATGCATGGTTTCGGCCTCATTAGAAAGTAGAGGTTAGGAAACTTTGTTTTACACAACCTTTTAGTATGTTAAACTACAAGTAAATACAAGACCATAGAAATTGGTTTCAACTCAAAAGGAGTTTTCTTACATTTTTTAGAGATTTTTAAAGATAAAAGCTCATATATGACATAAAGAAGAAACTTTAGAAAAAGATGAAGTTTTTAAAGAAAAGAATACATGAGAGTATTACCCTAAGCAAGAGGAACAACTTTGATGAAGAACACTTAGTGAAAAAAAGAAGAAAAACAAAAGATTTGGAAGCTTGAAGTTAAGAAAAAGATGAAAGATTAAGAGTTTTAATGGAGTAGGAGAAAGGAAAGTGATGAAGTGAAGAAGAAGAGTGGTATTTATAGAGGAAAGGGGGAGGGTGCACGGCCTAGAGGAGAGGAAGCAAGACTTGGAGAGGAAGTTTGGGTTTAAGGCATTGTTTGGATCATTTAAGGAAGGTTTAATGGGTTTTGGAATAAAATAGATTATAATTTCAAAAGGTAATCATGATTACTTTAAAGTGTGTCATAAGCATTTAAAGTATGTCATAAGCATTTAATTAGGCATCCCAAGCCTTCTCTCATCCTTTAGGGTTCCTTTAACTGCTTAAATACGTAACTGGTCGCGCTGTCGCCACGCGCCAAAAAGAACGAGCGTTTACAAAATTATGCAGATAGGGAGCGACAACTCGAGTATCGTCTCTCAAGGACTCTTAGGTTGCTATTATTAATAGAAAATCAGTTTTGGGGGGTTTTGAGATTGAAAACTAAATAAAGAAAACATAACAGAAAAACAATGCAATAAAAAGTAATTACCAAATAAGCTAAAGAACGATTAACCTACTGTTCTCGATTTTCCAACTATCATCGGTTCATGCAAATTCCAAGCCCTAAGCAGATTCTAAACCCTTCCCGATTGTAGCATCAATTAACAAGCGAAATCAATACTACGAGACATATGTTCCTATTCCCGAATTAAGCAAACGGGGTGAAGCACTCATGAACTAAGCGAACATCAACGAACACACGCGAATTAAGCAAACGCGATTATGTATAGGAACACACAATCATCGAGATAAATCAACACCTATTCTATACGATTCTGAATTAAGCAAACAAAACATATAAAACAAGTATTGAAAGAGAATAGCATAAAAACAGGAATTACAAGAACCTCAAGTGTAAATGGAAACCAATCACAGTAGACTAATCTAGGAGACTAGTTCTCCATTACAAAAGTAAAACAACTATCTAAACTAAAAGAAAACAAAAGATAAAAACAAGAAGATCTCTGTTCTGCCTTCAAACAGGCTTATATACAAGTTTCTGGAATCAGCTTGCTCGCGAGGCGAGAACACCTTCGCGAGGCGAATAATATGAACAGACTTCAGCTTTTGGTCTTCTCGCGAGGCTAGCTTATCATTCGCAAGGCGAAACTCTTCAAATTCCAAACTGTCACAGCCGTGACCTTCAACATGCGTAAGCCGTGATGGCTTCTGGTCTTCCAGGGCTAGATTACTCGCGAGGCGAGTCATGTTTCGCGGGGCGAGACAGAATGGTTGGCAATTTCTGGAACAGTCACCTTCTGGTTCGCAAGGCGAATGCCTTCTCGCGTGGCGAAAGGCTCCAGAATTATTTCTTTTTATTAACCTGAAAACATAAAATAGCATAAGTGCTTTATTTAACTCTAAATCAGCTAAATTAACCTAAAAATACTTTACAGACTCAAATGCTGCTTAAAGACAATCAAGTCTAATTTGGGCGAAAATGATATAAAATTAGCACAAAGCCAAGGTTTTTCTAGTTATAAAACTAGACTAGCCAGAGGCTCATCAAAATACCCCAAACTTAAACTTTGCTTGTCCCCAAGCAAACTGAAACTCAAAAACTTAAAAAGACTCAAGACATGGCAAGCTCAAAGGGTTCAATCAACTTTCGTACAAATTTCAAGCACTTCATCAAAATAATTTTCTTCAATGTTCCCCCCTTTCAAACAAAGCAATCCCCACAATCATTTATTCTGAACAATTGAGAATTTCATCATTCAAACAATCATTAATCTAATCAGGGGATCCAAGTTACACACAAGAGGGAGATCACCAAATTCAAACAACTGCCTTCCTCACAAGGGCATTTAGTGTTCACTCAATCGCTCAGTTTTTGTCAGGCTAACAACATTTCACTCAATTTCACTTTTAAGAGCACTTCCCATAAATTTGATTTTCATCTCAAAATGATTCCCACAGAAAACATGCATGCAACATCAGAAGGTCTTTTCTGGGTTGTAATGGGGCCTGGCTAAGGGTAGGATATACAAGGGTACTAGGCTGAAGACCCTAGGAACTAAGAGAGCATGAACATTTTGATGCATTGAAATTCCACTCAAGTTCCTTTTCTATTCATCTTTTCATTTGCCTTGGGTGACTACAGCCTTTTTACTCAAATACTTTTTTTTTCATTTTTATCTTTTCTCTTAAAAATTTTACACTTTCTTTTTTTTTCTTTTTTTCTTTTTTTAAATTTTCAAATAACACATTGCACCTGGTAGCCACCCCAAACTTAATTTCTTGCAACCAAATTTCTTACTAAGATTCCATGCTCTCCTAATCCTAAGATCAGGTTAACATGGTTTTTCAGATTTTTGCTTATAACATAAGGTCAACAAGAAACAATAGGCTAATTAGGCTCAAAGGGGCTAACTAGGGAACATGCATTATGGATGGTTATTTTAGGCTAAGTAGTTATTTACAAAGAAAATGCCTAAATCATCTGAAGCAAACACATAATCATGCAAACCATAAAGAGATTCAAGAAAATTCAGGAAAGTGCAACTTAAGAGTGATTTCACACAGTTAAAAACATGCTGGAGGCTCAAATCCTCACCTGGACATTTTAGCAAATTGTTTGACAGAGATTCTATCCCTAGTGTGTGCTTCCTATCACCCCAAACTTATCATAAATCATGCTATCATAACAAAATCTCAAAGTTCAGTTTTCCATCACATGGGAATCACTTTTCAAAAAAAATTTCAAATCCTAGGGGGAACAATCAACAATAACATGCAATCAATCTATGCAAAACTAATCAAATCCCATCAAACTTGCCAACACTAGACTTAACACAACTCCTGAGCTTCTCAAATTATTCAGGAGCTTTATTGGAAACAAAGCAAAAAAATTAAAGTAAAGGCAAAGAAAATTAAAAAGAGCAAGGTTCAGAAAAACTAATTGGAGGGCGGTTCCACCAGGATCCCATTGCTTGTAACATAAGGACCAAGTGATAGCCAAAGGGTGGCAGCTCATTCCATGTTTCCCTAACTCGCAGCCTTGATATCGGAGTGAGTGCTTGACAGTTACGGTAACTCCTTCCAGTGCGGCGTATTTCTCACTCCTTTTTGGGTCAGAGATGACCGCTTTCTCAACAAAATACTCCCAATAAAATTGGGGTTCAACCCCTTGGACTGGCCATGATGCAAAATCCAAAGGCTTAAACTCCATCACTGGTGGCTCCATAGTGGGAGGTGGCAAACAGTTAGCTGGGGTTACTGGTGCTGCTTCAACTTCTGCATCTTCTTCATTCACTGCACTAACAAAGTTATCACCTGCTATACATGCAGAAATTTCAGCACACACCACACAAAGGTTAGTGTTAGTAGAGTCAGTACATATATCACAATAAACTGAATCAGTAAAAGCTAGAATGTCTGGGAATTCATCACACAATTCATCCACCCCATCACTCTCAACACATGCATTTGATTTAATTGAATCATCTACTTCCAAAGGTTCTTCATCATCCTCAAGCACGGTGAAGATGTACTCCTGATCCTCATTTTCTATGTTTCCTGAAAAGAATAAACCTGCATAACATTCTATACACAAAGCAGTGTCAGTACAATCAGCACATGCATTAGAATCAGGGGAGGTATTAATATCTGGAGATTCAACAGACAATTCCTCAACAGAAACATTATCAAAATTATCATCAGAAGTATCTTCAAGAATAACTATTTGTGAATCTTTATGTTCTTCAAGGGGACGTTGAGTTAGCAGTGCAGCTGAGTTGGCGACTATTTGATCAATTAGAATGGACAACTTCTGGGATTCTGCTTCTCCCCTCTGATGGCGTTCAAGACTTTGTTCTGCCATCCGTTGATTTTCCTCTATCATTTGCTGAAGGCTTGCTTGGAATTCTGTCATTTTTTGTATCATTCCTTCCAGACTGAGTTGGGCTAGTGTAGGGTCAGGCTGATATTGTAGCTCGCATGTTGTTTGATTCACCAAAGACGTTATCTCATCCAAGATGCCCTGTCCTCCACTATATTGGCTAGAATACTCATTCATTCCAAACATACCAAAATCATTACCAAACTCATAACCTCCAACAAAATTAGGATAATTTGTGCATGGTGGTGGTATACCAAAATCAGGATAATACATGCATGGTTGCTCATAATAAACATTAGGCACATAATTTTGCATATAATTATCCATGGGGCATAATAAAATTCACAACCAGACAAGCAGACAAAACTGATTCAGCAAAGATTTATTTATTTATTTATTTATTTCTGCTAATAACACAACAAGAGTCCCCGGCAACGGCGCCAATTTTTGGTCGCGCTGTCGCCACGCACCAAAAAGAACGAGCGTTTACAAAATAATGCAGATATGGAGCGACAACTCGAGTATCGTCTCTCAAGGACTCTTAGGTTGCTATTATTAACAGAAAATCAGTTTTGGGGGGTTTTGAGATTGAAAACTAAATAAAGAAAATAGAACAGAAAAACAATGCAATAAAAAGTAATTACCAAATAAGTTAAAGAACGATTAACCTATTGTTCTCGATTTTCCAACTATCATCGGTTCATGCAAATTCCAAGCCCTAAGTAGATTCTAAACCCTTCCCGATTGTAGCATCAATTAACAAGCGAAATCAATACTACGAGACATATGTTCCTATTCCCGAATTAAGCAAACGGGGTGAAGCACTCATGAACTAAGCGAACATGAACGAACACACGCGAATTAAGCAAACGCGATTATGTATAGGAACACACAATCATCGAGATAAATCAACACCTATTCTATACGATTCTCAATTAAGTAAACAGAACATATAAAACAAGTATTGAAAGAGAATAGCATAAAAACAGGAATTACAAGAACCTCAAATGTAAATGGAAACCAATCACAATAGACTAATCTAGGAGACTAGTTCTCCATTACAAAAGTAAAACAACTATCTAAACTAAAAGAAAACAAAAGATAATAACAAGAAGATCTCTGTTCTGCCTTCAAACAGGCTTATATACAAGTTTCTGGAATCAGCTTGCTCGCGAGGCGAGAACACCTTCGCGAGGCGAATAATACGAACAGACTTCAGCTTTTAGTCTTCTCGCGAGGCTAGCTTATCATTCGCGAGGCGAAACTCTTCAAATTCCAAACTGTCACAGCCGTGACCTTCAACACGCGTAAGCCGTGATGGCTTCTGGTCTTCCAGGGCTAGATTACTCGCGAGGCGAGTCATGTTTCGCGGGGCGAGACAGAATGGTTGGCAATTTCTGGAACAGTCACCTTCTGGTTCGCAAGGCGAATGCCTTCTCGCGGGGCGAAAGACTCCAGAATTATTTCTTTTTATTAACCTGAAAACAGAAAATAGCATAAGTGCTTTATTTAACTCTAAATCAGCTAAATTAACCTAAAAATACTTTACAGACTCAAAATGCTGCTTAAAGACAATCAAGTCTAATTTGGGCGAAAATGATATAAAATTAGTACAAAGCCAAGGTTTTTCTAGTTAGAAAACTAGACTAGCCAGAGGCTCATCAGTAACCGGTTGCACATGCGATCGTATTTTCTGAAGGTTTCGTCCAAATAAAATACTATATTTTATTCCCGGACAACAAAATTCGAAAATTTACCAAACCCACACAAAACATCATAAGAACACTAACCGTTTCGTTCACGAATTAAAATTTTGTCTCTAGCTCAGTAAACTTGTACTGGCAGTGAGAACCCAGACCAGTTTTCGTCTGAATTTTCAATCGAAAATTTTACTGTGACTTCATATGGTAAAACAACACAAGAAAATGATTTTATTTTAAATAAAATCATCCTCTGGATTTTATCAAAAATAAATACATAAAGCATGTATTTACTAATAAAGAAGCATACGAAAAATAGGGTGTTACAACTCTACCCCTCTAAAAAGAATTTCGTCCTCGAAATTACGTAACTATAAACTTAACAGGATCTTTCACCATCCAGATCATACTATCATAAGAAAGTATCTAAAAGAATTTCATCGATCCAAAAGAATACATAAACATCTAATGTATGAAGATCCTTTAGTATATTCACAGAGGTAAAAATGTATGATCGGTACACATTTACAATCATGAATCTTAAAAGTTTCTTCTTTCACTATAATTTCCTGGTCAACAATTTAAAAGAGCAACAGTTTGATAAGAGTTCAAACTGAATCACTTCCACCAAAAGTAAAAGCGATTAGATTAAGTTTCATCAAGAAACTTCTTTTATAAACATACCCATGCCGTGCAACAACAAGGCAATTCATAACTCTAGGAAAAGAAAGATTGGATACAAAGTCTAAACTGACCACCACAATCAAAAGAGAAGGGGACTAGAATAAATTTCTTAAGGAGACTTTTATTCCCAAAAGTCATAAGAAACATACATTCACTGGAAAGACTAGTAACATAGGACACCCTAGAGAGTCAAATACTCAAGGGCATCAAAACGCGATTATACTTAGAATCCTATTACAACTTAGAATTATAGACCACTGCCATAACACCTTCAAATTGTGAAATTTTTCAACACTACTTATATTGTAAAAGATCGTCAGATTGTGAAGCTCCAGCGCCATTCATGGTGTAGACTATTCCCTTCGCCGTGGGTCTACCAGTTCCTAAGGTGTTGACAGCCTTTTCAAACCTCGGTGCGTTACAATCCCTTGAGAAGTGTCCTAATTGTCCGCAATTGAAACACTTCACTCCTTTGTGTGGGCAAACATTAGCCATGTGGTTTGGGTCTCCACACTTGTAACATCTCCTAACTTGGCCTCGGTTTTGGTTCTGTTGACCTCCACTTCCCGATTCAGAATTATCAGAACGATGTTGTCGTTGATTCAGGTCATTCCCTTGTGGCCGGAAATAAGGTTCCCTCCGATGTTGCTTCCCTTTTTGAGTCTGATCTTGATATTGGTCTTTGGAACGAGCGGGTCCTGTAACAGTTTCTCTGTTGCCTCTTTCGTTCCTCATTAGTTCCACTATTCTACACTTCTCTACTAAGGCTTGGAAATTCCGGATTTCCAATGGCACCACAGATTCCTTGATCTCGAAGCGAAGACCGGCTTCGAACCTTTCGCACTTCCACTCGTCATCGGGGTTGTTCTGGAAAAAGCGAAAATATTTGGCAAGGGACTCAAACCTTGCCGCATATTCCCCCACTGTCATGTCCCGCTGACTCAGCCTCAGGAATTCCTGCTCTTTCTCTGTCCGAGCACTCTGGGGAAAATATTTGTCCAAAAATTTGTTGCAAAATACTCCCCAAGTGATTGCATGATGCTCAGCTACCAGCAGTTGTCTGGTGCCCTCCCACCAGTATTCAGCATCTCCAATCAATTGGAATGTTGCATAAGGCACCTTTGCTCCCTCTGGGGTGTGCACCAGCTCAAAGATCTTCTCCAGCTCTTGAATCCAAAGATCAGCCTTTATTGGATCCATGTCTCCATCAAACTGTGATGGATTCTGACATTGGAAAGCATCCAGATGCCTTCCCTCTACAGCTTGTTCTTCCCTCTGTTGCTCCTGTTGGTTCTGGGCAGCAGCATTAGCTGTCTGAAGAGCTATGGCAGCAGCAACGTCAGCCAAAGCTTGGGCAGCAAAGTCCATCCCGCCGTCATAATTCGCATTCATGTTGGCACGACCGCCAATAGGACCACCTCTACGACCACGACCGTGTCCACGTCCTCGTCCACGTCCACCTTCTGGTGCTGGTTCCATCACTGACCTACCGAACAAATTAGTCAAACCACAACCAGAAAATGAAACGTGTAAAGGCGTACTAATACACATTACTTCTAAGAAGTAATCCAAATAAAACTTAATTCAGAGAAAACACAACGTCAACACAACAGACCTATTTCCCAAAGATCCCGAAAGACTCGACCAGCTCTGATACCACCTTGTAACGCCCCCCATAGGGCATTACTACGTAACTCATGCGGAAGCAAATTTAAAAGATAATTTGCTGGTTGTTTTCGGAAAATTTGTTTTCTCTTAAGTCAGAAAACTGGGGTATAAAATTTTCTCTTATAAGGATAACTCTGAAATCCATCACACATACATTTAAAATGTAAAGTCACGTTCGTAACAAAGTTACCATGACATACAACGTTTCTCTAAGTTTCCACTTTCGGAAGAAAAGTTCAAACTGTAGATGGATGTATATAACACTACATTTCCTACCTCTTTAGATATACAACCCAACTCAAAACTCCTAAGCTGGTCATTCTATCAAATATTAATTGGAGAGACCCCCAATCGGAATACTTTCCTAACCTCTAACACTAGGTCTTCAAGTGACTTAGAAAGACTCCTCTGCAACATCGGTACTAGAGTACCAAGGTACTACAGCAAAACCCGAAGATACCTGATATAATTGTAATAGTGAGATACCATCATAAGATATATCCCACAACAACCATATACATGATACATACATCACAGAATCATATAAGCAGTTAAATCATGCATATACACAATATAACAGTGTTATATCATAGGGTCTCAAGCCCGCACAGTTAATTTTTGAAAATATGCATGGCACTTCAATATCAGGCTCTAACTTAATCTCATGAGATATCAACACCGTTTTCCACTGGAGAAGAATTAGAGTTGGTCAATCTCTAGCCCACCGGGCAGTTGCCTCCTTACCCTCATGCATTTAAGGTCTCGGGACGAGCAACGTCACATGTGCCTCTGAACTCGGTTTACATGGACAGACTCCCAGATACCACCTTGTATCTGATATATATAAAAAGCACGTCTGCTTGGGGGAAATGCACATGAGAAAATATTTTATTTAAAAGGTTTTCTTTGTGTTCATTCTTTTCACTGTGGCAGCTCAAAGATAACGACTTAATCATCATTTCCCCATCACTTGAAAACTCAGAAGCCTAGGTCACACAATCTGAATGCTCACTCACAACGCCCAAGACCGATGCCGCAATCAAGGGTAGTGGTCGTAGAAAACAACATTCACCTTTAACAATGTTCATCACAACGTGGTTAGGACACACAGTCCAAAACAACGTGATTAGGACATACAGTCCACAACAACGTAATTAGGACACACGGTCCATCACAGCGAAATCAGAACGCACTGTCCTCAATTTCGAGAATTGGACTCTCAGTCCATAACATCATGAATAGGACTCATAGTCCCGAATTAACACTGATCCAAGATCACGTGCGCATAACTGAATACTAGAGGCGACGTCTCGCGTACTAGATTCTCTTTCTTAAGTACTTATTTTTCGTTCAGTGAAAAACAAATTCAAAACCGAATCATCGATAACCTATCCAGGCTATCGGAAAGTTTCTAAAATATTTAGGAAAAACCTTTTCTTTGAAAATCTTTTATAAAGCATCTTTGAAATACTTTTGTCTTTGAAATATTTCCCCCAATAGGATATTGCCAAATAATCTTGAAAGTTTTAACTTGAAGACACATAGTTCGAAAATGATTTTTCTCTTGTATAACAATAGTTCACCAAACCATTTCAACATTAAAACAAGTACTTTAAGTTAATGAGCTTTTGGAAAAGAACACCAATCCCTTCATCTTCAAAGCTTATTAAGGTTTTTAATCCTTATAACAGTTGAGCGCAGACGCAAGTCTGGCTTAGCACACTTTCAATCAACAACAGTATATATTATCAGTTCAATGTTAATATCACAGTTGAAAGCAGTTCATCACATATATGCATTATAACATTTAGAACAAGTACAGTTCAACATCAGATAATAACATAACAGTTCAAGTACATTAGGTAATCAAGTAAGCTCAATCAACATATAAATATACAGTTAAACACCTACACACATGCATACAGTTATTGAATATCTTTAGGAAATCCCCTCTTACCTCAAGAAGGTAAGAGAATGCGAGAAAATAAACAGTTTCACGAACGTTCTTCAAGGTTGGTTAGGATGCAAGTCTAGGTTTCAAGACACAAGGTTCAAAGGATTAGAACTCATCCAAGAACTTAGGGCTAGAAGTTTCCAAAACACATGCAACTTAGGGATTTATGATCCTCAAGTGCTAAGAGTTTAAAACATGATTACTTTAAACAAAGTTGAACAAAAATCCCACCAAGTTACACTTGATGGAGATTCTGCCTTGACTAATAAGATAGGCTAGGAACATTTAAAATTTCCAGTCTCTTTGGTTTAGCACCCATTAATAGTAAGGAGCTCAAAGCCATGATCATTTTGGGAAAATGAAAAATGAAGCACCCTAGGTCCATAACCTTTAAGATTCGGCCATCCTTGGGTTTTTATGATAGAAATCTTTAAATTCTTCCAATCTCTTAGACCTTTTAGCATCCAATAACTTATGGAGATAAAGTCTATGATCATCTTGAAAGCAAAATAGGACTTTAAATAACAAAGCTCATAAGCACATAAAGTAAGAACAACATAGCCTTATAAGTAATTAAAGTATAATGACATAAGTAAATGAATCATAAATGACATAAACATAAATGACATAAAGTAAATGACATAACGTAAATGACATAAAGTAAATGACATAAATATAAATGGCATTAATATAAATGACATAAAGGTAAACGACATAATGTAAATGACATAAAGTAAATGACATTAATAGAAATGACATAAAAGTAGAGTAAAAATCTTTAAACTTTCCAATCACTTAGACATAGCATCCTTTAACATAAAGGAGCCTTGGTCCATGATCATTTTGGGAAACAAATCTTTAAACTTTCCAATCACTTAGACATAGCATCCCTTAACATAAAGGAGCCTTGGTCCATGATCATTTTGGAAAACAAATCTTTAAATACAAACTCATACTTGTAAAAGTTGAAACAAGATCCATCTAAACCATATGCATGGTTTCGGCCTCATTAGAAAGTAGAGGTTAGGAAACTTTGTTTTACACAACCTTTTAGTATGTTAAACTACAAGTAAATACAATACCATAGAAATTGGTTTCAACTCAAAAGGAGTTTTCTACCATTTTTGAGAGATTTTTGAAGATAAAAGCTCATATATGACATAAAGAAGAAACTTTAGAAAAAGATGAAGTTTTTAAAGAAAAGAATACATGAGAGTATTACCCTAAGCAAGAGGAACAACTTTGATGAAGAACACTTAGTGAAAAGAAGAAGAAAAACTAAAGCTTTGGAAGCTTGAAGTTAAGAAAAAGATGAAAGCTTAAGAGTTTTAATGGAGTAGGAGAAAGGAAAGTGATGAAGTGAAGATGAAGAGTGGTATTTATAGAGGAAAGGGGGAGGGTGCACGGCCTAGAGGAGAGGAAGCAATACTTGGAGAGGAAGTTTTGGTTTAAGGCATTGTTTGGATCATTTAAGGAAGGTTTAATGGGTTTTTGGAATAAAATAGATTATAATTTGAAAAGGTAATCATGATTACTTTAAAGTGTGTCATAAGCATTTAAAGTATGTCATAAGCATTTAATTAGGCATCCCATCAAGCCTTCTCTCATCCTTTAGGGTTCCTTTAACTGCTTAAATACGTAACCGGTTGCACATCCGATCGTATTTTCTGAAGGTTTCGTCCGGATAAAATATTATATTTTATTCCTGGACAACAAAATTCGAAAATTTACCAAACCCACACAAAACATCATAAGAACACTCACCGTCTCATTCACGAATTAAAATTTTGTCTCTAGCTCAGTAAACTTGTACTGGCAGTGAGAACCCAGACCGGTTTTCGTCTGAATTTTCAATCGAAAATTTTACTGTGACTTCATATGGTAAAACAACACAAGAAAATGATTTTATTTTAAATAAAATCATCCTCTGGATTTTATCAAAAATAAATTCAAAAAGCATGTATTTACTGATAAAGAAGCATACAAAAAATAGGGTGTTACATTTATACCTGATGATATATTTAAGTTTAGTAATATATGTATATCTGTGGGATTGAGTGCTCTATTTGTAGGGAATTCACTGAGATTTCATATCTCACCCCCTCACCCTTTTGTTTCAGGTTAATCCCTCCTATGTTGGAGAACTGTGAAGTATCCCTGGAAATACTTGGCAGTTGTTCCAATGAAAGTTGTTTCTGTTATTGAAGACGTTGCCGGATCAGAGTCAAGTGTCATATTGTCATTGTTTAGTCTCTAAGTATGACTTTTTGAAAATGTATGAAATGTTTAGCGAAAATCTAATTTCAGTGTATCTTATGTTTTGTATCTAGTATTATCTCAATGTACTTTGGGGTATTACAAGGATTAATATTTCTTTTTTATTTTGGTGAGGATAAATGAGGAATTTAATTAAATTAGTAAGAATAAAAATGGAAAAAATTAAAGGTATATGTCATAAGCTCAAACACTACTTCAAATAGCGTTTGGAAGAGACGTTATAAGTTTTTTCTTTAATTAAAGGCTATGGCTTGCCAAGGCATCACTAAAGCAGAAGGCATCCCAACTATGTTGGCACCCCAACTACTAACAATCATCTGCCGCAAGCCAACATAAAATATATAGGAAAAAGTAGTACAAGGAAAACATGGGGGGGCACAAGACCAAACCCATAAGAGAAAACAATCAACTGAACCTATAATTAGGCAAGCCAATACAATTACGGAGAGACTCCTCCCTAATAAAGCCAGGCACCATGTCCCACCAGGTAGAACAGCGGGTAGCCACACCTTAATTAGCTAAACAATCTGCACAGCTATTTCCTTCCGTGTAGATGTGGGTAACCCGGAACGACATGCTTCTACAAAGGATTCTACAATTTTCCCATCTATTATGTAGTTGCCATGGGACCTTCCTCTTAAGGATGAAAGCCTTAACCATTATTTTTGAGTCGCATTCGAGCCACTGTAACACCCTAGTTTTTACACCTATGATTAATTATTTTATTTGGATGTTTAAGTTTATTTTGTTATGTGGTTTAGTTTGAGTAATTAAATTACTCTCTTCAAATTATTTTATTGGGTGCGTTAGCACTGACTTATTTCAGTGAATGCACGCTTATTAGACAATAATTTACGTTATTGTCACTATTATTACCAGTACAGAAAAATATTTTAAATAATATGATTAAGAGAAAAGCATTTTCATATTTTCATCCTATTTAATTTTAGAGTTGAAAATAAACTGGTTTGACTTTAATCGGAGATTAAATTTTGGACCGAGTATTTTCTTAGTTGATCAGTTCAATTATTAATCTTTACTTTAATTTGAATTTCGAAATCATGTATTTATCAATCTTTATTTTTAGATTCCAAAAAGTAAAAACCTGTTTATTTTAGGTCTAATATTTATCACTCATTTTGTACCTATCACTAAATAATTAGTTTAAAAACTCAACTTTATCTCCCCTCTCTCTCTCTTATCTTCGACGCCTCCTCACCCCACTCTTCAACAATTTTTTTCTTTTTCTCACTTCTTCTTCCATCTTCTTCCACACTTCTTCTTCTTCTTCTTCCTCCTCACTCCATCTTCTTCCTCCTCCTTCTCAACCAACCAGTCGCGCCGCCCTAGGAGTCGTCCGTCGCTGTCCAGCCGCCCTCCGCCAAGGAGGTCGTCATCCGTTCGTCGCACAGTGGAAAGAAGACAGCAACACGCCATTGCTGCCGCCACGGTGACGTCTTCTAGCCGCCATCCATGGTGGATCTACCATTTTTGGTGGGGTTCGAGCTCTCCTTTTCCTTCCCATGAAGCTTAGTCTTGTTTTTGAACCATGGCTGCTACAAGACTCTCCACCGCCACTGCGATCTTGCCGGAGCCACCGTGACACCGCCGCACCCATGGCTGACCATTGCAACCTCTTTCTTCCACCTTGAGTGAGTTGTTTTCCCTATGTTTCACTCTTTCTTTCATTTTCCCCCAAATGGATTTTTAAAACCCTAACCCTAACCCTTTGATTTCAGATTTTAATCTTGAAATTTAAGGTTGTTTTATGAGATTGGGACTGTGAATTTGTGTTTCCCTAAACCAATTTCATTATTCTGAGTTTGCCCTAAATTTTAATAAGGAGCCCTAAACCCCCAATTTGATTTTATTTGAATTTGGGTATGTTTTTGTGAAATTAATTATGATTTAGTGCAATTAGGACTCTTAATGGATGATTTCCAAAGTTCTTTTTCACGATCTTTTAATCAAAACAAAGTTTCCTTAAAGGGTATTGGGAAGCGTGAGCTTCAAACATGATTTTCTTTAAAAATAACCTTGTTTGGTAATTAGATTAAGTGTTTAGATAAAGTTAGAATGTGTGTTTGATCATGTGAAATTGATTTCTTGATTTTTGGTTGTTGCGCATTGTTGGATTCCCTCTCTGAGACGTTTGACACGGCTATGCTTGCTTGATGGAGTAGATAGTTACACTCTTGGAGCTAACGTGAGCATTAAGACGAGGATCCATTACTTGTCTTCAAAGGTAAGGGGAGTTTGCCTAGGGATATTCAATAACTGTATGCATGTGTGTAGGTGTTTAACTGGATATTTATATGTTAATTGACCTTACTTGGTTATCTAATGTACTTGAACTGTTATGCTATTATCTGATGTTGGACTGTACTCGTTCTAAATGTTATGATGCATAACTGTGATGATCTGCTTTCAACTGTGATATTAGCATTGACCTGATAATATATACTGCTGTTGATTGAAAGTTTGCTAAGCCAGACTTGTGTCTGTGCTCAACTGTTATAAGGATTAAAAACCTTAATAAGCTTTGAAGATGAAGGGATTGGTGTTCTTTTCCAAAAGCTCATTAACTTAAAGTACTTATTTTAAATGTTGAAATGGTTTTGGTGAACTATTGTTATACAAGAGGAAAAAATCCTTTTCGAACTATGTGTCTTCAAGTGAAAACTTTCAAGATTAGTTGGCAATATCCTATTGGGGGAAGTATTTCAAAGATAAAAGTATTTCAAAGATGCTTTATAAAAGATTTTCAAAGAAAAGGTTTTTCGTAAATATTTTAAAAACTTTCCGATAGCCTGGATAGGTTATCGAGGATTCGGTTTTGAATTTGATTTTCACTGAACGAAAAATAAGTACTTAAGAAAGAGAATCTAGTATGCGAGACGTCGCCTCTAGTATTCAGTTATATGCACGTGATCTTGGATCAATGTTAATTCGGGACCAAGAGTCCTATTCATGATGTTCTGGACTGAGGGTCCAATTCTCAAAATCGAGGACAGTGCGTTCTGATTTCATTGTTGTGGACTGTGTGTCCTAACCACGTTGTGATGAGCGTTGTTAAAGGTGAAGGTTGTTTTCTACGACCACAAGCCCAGGACTGGTGCATCGGTCTCGGGCGTTGTGATTGAGCGTTCGGACTGTGTGTCCTATGCTTCTAAGTTTTCAAGTGATGGGGAAATGATGATTAAGTCGTTAGCTTTGAGCTTCGACAACGAATGAGAATGAACACAAAGAAAACATCGAGAACTAAATGTGTTACATTTGCATTTACGGCAGACGTGCCCGACATGGTTTTAACGTGAGACCTTAACAAGAAAGGTATCATGTGACGGTGTATTATCGTTGTGTTTAGCTAGCCAATGAGACAGTGTATTATCGTTGTGCTTAGCTAGCCAATGAGACGGTGTATTATCGTTGTGCTTAGCTAGCCAATGAGACGGTGTATTATCATTGTGCTTAGCTAGCCAATGAGACGGTGTATTATCGTTGTGCTTAGCTAGCCAATGAGACGGTGTATCGAGCCTGATCAACTCACTTTGAGGATGTTGGGATATCCGGAGATTAAGTTAGAGCCTGATGATTGAAGTGCCATGCATATTTTCAAAGGTCGACTGTGCGGGTTTGAGACCCTTTGATATAACACTGTTATGTTATGTATATGCATGATTCAACTGCTTATATGATTATGTGATGTATGTATCATGTATATGGTTGTTGTGTGATATATCCATTTGTCGGTATCTCACCCTTACAAACATATCAGGTTTCTTCTGGTTTGCTATTGTACCCTGGGTATTTTAGTACAGATGGTGCAGAGGAGTCTCCCTAAGTCACTCAGAGACTTAGATCTGGTGGTTTGATGAAGTACTTAATTGTGGGGTGATCATGTGAGTTTTCCTCGGGAATAACTTTTAGAATGACCAGCTTAGGGTTTTGAGACTTAGATTATTTTGATAAGTATGTATGAGTATGGCTCAGAGAGCCTTTATTTTAAAATGGAATGTTTATGGCCCTGAGAGCATATCTTTTGAATGAAAATTTAAGCTGTTTTCTTTGGTCTTGTAAAGCTTATGGTTATAACTATTATTTTTATATATTGTTGTCTGGTTGAATTTGGTGTAATTGAAATTCTGGAGTGAAAATGTAATTATTTTAGCAGGTGTTCTTTTACCTGGGATGTCCGAATTACAGAGGAGACTCTGTCGAAATTTTCGTAAAATACTAGCTTTTATTCAAGTATATTCTTTAAATTAAATAGGCTTGCCATACTATGATAGTAAGTCTGTGTGCCGATCAAGGCTTAGGAGTCGTGACAAAATTTTTATACCCAATTTCAGACACTTATGTACTTATATAAATTATTTTCCGAAAGCACCAGCAAATTATCTTTTAATTTAAATTCCGCATGTGTTACGTAAGTAATGCCCTAAGGGGGGGTGTTACAAGGTGGTATCAAAGCTGGTCGAGGCTTTCGGGATCTTTGGGGAATAGGTCTGTTAAGTTGTTGTTGTGTGATCTCTGGTTGGATTTTGTTTGAATTGTTTCTTGTTGAAGCAATGTGTGTTGACGCACAAGTATATGTTTTGTTGATGGTTTTTCCAAGGGTTTTATGTCCTGGGAGACCGTAGATCTTGAATGTTACTTGGGTTCGAATATGACATTCGATTATTCTTGCGAAACGTGTCAGACATTCGAAACAAGATGCTTGTGTAAAAGGATTTTTCCGGGAGTGTTCCCTGGAAATATTCTAGGTTTATGGTTAGCAAAGGACATTGATTTTTGATTGATCTAGTTTCTGGATGCGGTCAGATCTCTGTTCCTTTGTGTAGGATGTTGCCTATAAAGATTGAAACGATTTCGACGACTCGACTCTACTGAAAGATCGGTGGTCTGAATCGTTTGTTAGACCGAGTGTTTTCCCTGTGAAGCACCAACGTTGTGTGGAGGCTCGTGTCACCGTCTAGATTTCCGACGACCAGGTAAAAGGACGAATTAGGAATAAGTATTCTCTAACTTGCGTAGTTGATTTGGTAAATTAATTGCGAGGAGTTGCCATCTACTCAAAGATTGACTTGAAGATGAGTTATTACCCGACTGGAGTGATGACCTATCTAAGGTTTTGCATCGTCAACTCAGTTTATGAGGAAAGATCAAACTTTTGTATGTTGGATCGATTGGTTAAGTCGTCCGGGATCGTACCCAATTCAAGGTGGTCATACTAAGCTTGGCTAGAAAGATGTGTATGTTGGTTAGAACCAAGATGAATCGAGTGGATTTTCGATCTTGGGTGAGTGTCTCGTGATTGAGGAATTCTTCATTGTACCCTTTGATTCTCTTGTGTTTGTCAGTTGACAATTATTTCTCAAATCCTGTGATTGTATTAGATAATCACAACGGTGAAGTTGGTATGTGTCAGACATATTTTCTGATTTTAATTTGCAGTCTGTCAGGACTCATGAATTAGTTATGCTGATTCATAAATTTCCGATTATTCATTTCTTTGTTGTGAGAAGTCGTACTCACACTTCCAAATGATCCTCGATGTATTAGACATTTGAGTGAATTGGTTTAAAGGAATCGATTGGTATGGATACTTTCACATTTTGTTGAGAGAAGTGGTTATGACTATTTCTTGAGTTATAACACAAATAATTTTAAGATAGCAGAAGTTTCTTGGTGAAACTCAGTTTCGTCACTTCTATTTTTGATAGAGGTGAAAGTCATCATTTTGTAAATTCTTTGTATTAAGAATAAGAATTAATCCTCTTGGGATTAGACATTATTCACCCCTTGATTCTTTGAACCCGTTGGAAGATTCTTGTGGAAGAATGAACTTTATTAGATTCATGTTTGTAAATGTGTATTGATCATGCATTTTTACATCCACGAACCTGATGGAATGATCTTTTTCCATACTGGATGTTCCGATATCCTTCAAATTAATGAAATTCTTTTCTATGCTTATGTGAACGTGAAATCCAGAAAAATTTTCTTTTCTTGAGAAATTCATTTATGATCACCAAGGTCTTGTCTTATTGCGGTTCGACCGTACTTTTCGTCATTGATCATTTTAGTTCTACGTATTTTCCAAATGTTGTCTATGTGTGACCTATCTCATCAGTCGTGAGTTGGATATCTCCACATCAAGATGTACAATTGAAACCTTCCTTGTTGAGATGTTGACATTCCTCCAATCTTTGTTATAAGTTTTCTGAAGACCTGTATGAGTCTTGATTGAATTCAAGTGATCGTTTATCGACTGGTGAAGTCTAAATCTTCTTATGAGTTAAGATCCACAAGCAGAGTTAGTGAACCGAATAATGTATCAGAGGATTGTTCAGACTTCATGGAGTATCTTCAAGTGTTGTTTTAGATGAAAAACGGAAGTTTATCAATGTGTGTCGGTTGAATTTACTTTAAGTTTTGAGGACTAAGTTGAGACTAAGTCCAATTGATCATCCTCAGTGGGATGGATAAGGAATGAGGTGACCTATCCTTATCAGGTTAGTTGGGGGATAGTGTGGTACCTAAGTTTTTGTCATCTCTATGGTAGGATAAACCAGAATTGATAGGAGCTTTGTTAATGTATAGATGTGAATGGTATTATGAGAACCCTTAAGTTCAACATTATTGAGTGAGATGAGTACAATGGATCTTATCATGATCGAGGCAGATATATCATTAAAGGAATTTAGAGTAGTGATCAATGTTTATGGTTAATGTTGACTTAGTGAGTCCGAGATGATTAACGGAAAAATATATGGTAGTTTTCCTTAAGCTGAACGGACGTAGTAAAGAGGAGTTCTTGAGTGAAACTAAGTTGTTAGAAAAGTTTAAGAATTATGATTTTGGATAAATCAAACTGAAGTGATTCCCTTTGGTTGTAGTTGCATGGAGAAATGTAATCGTATTCTTTAAGATTGAAATGAATGACCATGATATAATTTGGATGTGGTAAGATTCAATTTTAATAAGATTGAATTTCTTAGGTTCTTGGAGCAAAGTTTATCATGTGCAACTCGGGGAATGTTATGACGTTTTGATTGGAGACTTGAAAAGTGTGAATTTGATATGACTAGAAAAGTAGACTAAGCTCAATTGGACTAAGACTATGATTGCATCTCTTAAGTAGAAGGTTAATTGATGTTATGTAAAGTTAGTGTTGGTTTTGATGTTAGCTGTGAAAGTTAGATATTGGAGAAAGTTTTCTAATGGATCTATATTGAGAAGTAAAGAGATTAAGCGTTGATTTTGTTCTTTAAAGTGTAATAGACTAAGATGAAATATCAAAGGTAGTGGGGATAATGCGGTAGTGAAAAGACTCGAGGATAAATAGAATGGCCCTAAGAATCGATCCTGTTATAGAGTTATAGATGAAAGAAATGAAGCGACAAGAATACAAAGAAAGATTTAGGGTTAAGGTGTGATTACAAAATCTTGTTTAGTTTCGAGCAACGAAATTTCGAGGACGAAATATTTTTATAGAGGGGTAGTAATGTAACACCCTAGTTTTTACACCTATGATTTTATTTTATTTGGATGTTTAAGTTTATTTTGTTATGTGTTTTAGTTTGAGTAATTAAATTACTCTCTTCAAATTATTTTATTGGGTGCGTTAGCACTGACTTATTTCAGTGAATGCACGCTTATTAGACAATAATTTACGTTATTGTCACTATTATTACCAGTACAGAAAAATATTTTAAATAATATGATTAAGAGAAAAGCATTTTCATATTTTCATCCTATTTAATTTTAGAGTTGAAAATAAACTGGTTTGACTTTAATCGGAGATTAAATTTTGGACCGAGTATTTTCTTAGTTGATCAGTTTAATTATTAATCTTTACTTTAATTTGAATTTCGAAATCATGTATTTATCAATCTTTATTTTTAGATTCCAAAAAGTAAAAACATGTTTATTTTAGGTCTAATATTTATCACTCATTTTATACCTATCACTAAATAATTAGTTTAAAAACTCAACTTTATCTCCCCTCTCTCTCTTATCTTCGACGCCTCCTCACCCCACTCTTCAACAATTTTTTTCTTTTTCTCACTTCTTCTTCCTTCTTCTTCCACACTTCTTCTTCTTCTTCCTCCTCACTCCATCTTCTTCCTCCTCCTTCTCAACCAACCAGTCGCGCCGCCCTAGGAGCCGTCCGTCGCTGTCCAGCCGCGCTCCGCCAAGGAGGTCGTCGTCCGTTCGTCGCACAGTGGAAAGAAGACAGCAACACGCCGTTGCTGCCGCCACGGTGACGTCTTCTAGACGCCATCCATGGTGGATCTGCCATTTTTGGTGGGATTCGAGCTCTCCTTTTCCTTCCCATGAAGCTTAGTCTTGTTTTTGAACCATGGCTGCTACAAGACTCTCCACCGCCACTGCGATCTTGCCGGAGCCACCGTGACGCCGCCGCACCCATGGCTGACCGTCGCAACCTCTTTCTTCCACCTTGGGTGAGTTGTTTTCCCTATGTTTCACTCTTTCTTTCATTTTCCCCCAAATGGATTTTTAAAACCCTAACCCTAACCCTTTTATTTCATATTTTATTTTTGAAATTTAAGGTTGTTTTATGAGATTGGGACTGTGAATTTGTGTTTCCCTAAACCAATTTCATTATTCTGAGTTTTCCCTAAATTTTAATAAGGAGCCCTAAACCCCCAATTTGATTTTATTTGAATTTGGGTATGTTTTTGTGAAATTAATTATGATTTAGTGCAATTAGGACTCTTAATGGATGATTTCTAAAGTTCTTTTTCACGATCTTTTAATCAAAACAAAGTTTCCTTAAAGGGTATTGGGAAGCGTGAGCTTCAAACATGATTTTCTTTAAAAATAACCTTGTTTGGTAATTAGATTAAGTGTTTAGATAAAGTTAGAATGTGTGTTTGATCGTGTGAAATTGATTTCTTGATTTTTGGTTGTTGCGCGTTGTTGGATTCCCCTCTCGACACGTTTGACACGGCTATGCTTGCTTGATGGAGTAGATAGTTACACTCTTGGAGCTAATGTGAGTATTAAGACGAGGATCCTTTACTTATCTTCAAAGGTAAGGGGAGTTTGCCTAGGGATATTCAATAACTGTATGCATGTGTGTAGGTGTTTAACTGGATATTTATATGTTAATTGAGCTTACTTGGTTATCTAATGTACTTGAACTGTTATGCTATTATCTGATGTTGGACTGTACTCGTTCTAAATGTTATGATGCATATTTGTGATGATCTGCTTTCAACTGTGATATTAGCATTGACCTGATAATATATACTGTTGTTGATTGAAAGTTTCCTAAGCCAGACTTGTGTCTGTGCTCAACTGTTATAAGGATTAAAAACCTTAATAATCTTTGAAGATGAAGGGACTGGTGTTCTTTTCCAAAAGCTCATTAACTTAAAGTACTTGTTTTAAATGTTGAAATGGTTTTGGTGAACTATTGTTATACAAGAGAAAAAATCCTTTTCGAACTATGTGTCTTCAAGTGAAAACTTTCAAGATTATTTGACAATATCCTATTGTGGGAAGTATTTCAAAGATAAAAGTATTTCAAAGATGCTTTATAAAAGATTTTCAAAGAAAAGGTTTTTCCTAAATATTTTAGAAACTTTCCGATAGCTTTGGATAGGTTATCGAGGATTGATTTTGAATTTGACTTTCACTGAACGAAAAATAAGTACTTAAGAAAGAGAATCTAGTACGCGAGACGTCGCCTCTAGTATTCAGTTATATGCACGTGATCTTGGATCAGTGTTAATTCGGGACAAGGAGTCCTATTCATGATGTTTTGGACTGAGGGTCCAATTCTCGAAATCGAGGACAGTGCGTTCTGATTTCATTGTTGTGGACTGTGTGTCCTAACCACGTTGTGATGAACGTTGTTAAAGGTGAAGGTTGTTTTCTACGACCACAAGCCCAGGACTGGTGCATCGGTCTCGGGCGTTGTGATTGAGCGTTCGGACTGTGTGTCCTATGCTTCTAAGTTTTCAAGTGATGGGGAAATGATGATTAAGTCGTTAGCTTTGAACTTCGACAACGAATGAGAACGAACACAAAGAAAACATCGAGAACTAAATGTTTTACATTTGCATTTACTGCAGACGTGCCGACATGGTTTTAACGTGAGACCTTAACAAGAAAGGTATCATGTGACGGTGTATTATCATTGTGCTTAGCTAGCCAATGAGACGGTGTATTATCGTTGTGCTTAGCTAGCCAATGAGACGGTGTATCGAGCCTGATCAACTCACTTTGAGGATGTTGGGATCTCCGGAGATTAAGTTAGAGCCTGATGATTGAAGTGCCATGCATATTTTCAAAGGTTGACTGTGCGGGTTTGAGACCATTTGATATAACACTGTTATGTTATGTATATGCATGATTTAACTGCTTATATGATTATGTGATGTAGGTATCATGTATATGGTTGTTGTGTGATATATCCATTTGTCGGTATCTCACCGTTACAAACATCAGGTTTCTTCTGGTTTTCTATTGTACCCTGGGTATTTTAGTACGGATGGTACAGAGGAGTCTCCCTAAGTCACTCAGAGACTTAGATCTGGTGGTTTGATGAAGTACTTAATTGTGGGGTGATCATGTGAGTTTTCCTCAGGAATAACTTTTAGAATGACCAGCTTAGGGTTTTGAGACTTATATTATTTTGATAAGTATGTATGAGTATGGCTCAGAGAGCCTTTATTTTAAAATGGAATGTTTATGGCTCTGAGAGCATATCTTTTGAATGAAAATTTAAGCTGTTTTCTTTGGTCTTGTAAAGCTTATGGTTATAACTATTATTTTTATATATTGATGTCTGGTTGAATTTGGTGTAATTGAAATTGCGGAGTGAAAATGTAATTATTTTAGCGGTGTTCTTTTACATGGGATGTCCGAATTACAGAGGAGACTCTGTCGAAATTTTCGTAAAATACTAGCTTTTATTCAAGTATATTCTTTAAATTAAATAGGCTTGCCATACTATGATAGTAAGTCTGTGTGCCGATCAAGGCTTAGGAGTCGTGACAAATTTTTTATACCCAATTTCAGACACTTATGTACTTCTATAAATTATTTTCCGAAAGCACCAGCAAATTATCTTTTAATTTAAATTCCGTATGTGTTACGTAAGTAATGCCCTAAGGGGGGTGTTACAGCCACAACTAAGACCAACCCTTTTGGTAAGCAGTTTCAACTCCCATCATTGCTGCTACCAATTCTGCATGGAGAGCAGAGACTATGCCAAGGAACTTCGAGATGTTATAAGTTAGTGAAAAATTATATAAGCTAATTAAAAAACCATTACCCAAATAGGACTATTATTTCAAATTTCATCCACTATATGTTAGTGGATTTTTTTTATGAGCATTATAAACTTGTGGATTGACATTATCAAACAAACTAGCTCATGATCTTAGCAAAATTAGCTTATGTTTAACACAAACCAAAATAGGGCTACAAAATCTTAATGGTATGAGTTTTGGTATATCAATAAGTCTACTATTTCATTGTACCCCTAATCAATATACTTTTGGCTTATAAAAAAAGGCTGCTATTAAAAAATAGCGGTACAGGAATGAAAGGTTCATCCAGTGATCTTCAATCTTTCCATCGATTTCAAAATTTGTGTTGTGAATTATGTACTAACAGAAACCTACACAAGTCCTTTTGTGTCTGCTACTAAAAGTACCTATATATATATATATATATATATATATATATATATATATATATATATATATATATATATATATATATATATATATATATATATATAATCTGGTTATGTTTTTTTGACAAAAAAATCCGATTATGTTAATAATGTAATCAAATCCTTATAATTTATCCAATCAATTAAATCACTCAAATTTTGAATAATTTATTTCCTTTTCGAATTTTAAATTTTTAAAGGAAAACAAATTATTTTTGTTTTCTATTAAATTCTGATAATTGATTTCAATAAATTTAACTAGTCATTTTTTCCATAATTTATTTGAATATTCAAAGTTTAAAAGGAAACAAATCATCTTTATTGTCCATTAAATCCATATTTAACCATTATTTTTCGTTCAAAAAATCTTTTATGTTTTTCCCTCTTTAATTTTTTTTTTAAATTTTTTTCATAAATTTTAAAGGTCAAAATGAAGGACAAAATAATTTTTGATTTTATTTTTATAATTTTTGAAAAAATAAATTAAATTTTCATAAATGTCAGGCATAAGGAACTTTTTGATCCTTACAAATAGGGTGACTTTTGCCTTTGGTCCCTCAAATTATTTTTCTTATGATCCGTTCCCTTATTGTTTATAAATTTTCTAAATAGTCCATGTAGTCAGATACTTCGGCTAATTGATGATGTGACAAAATTTTAATTTATATTTCACGTAGGGTGCTTGGTGGATAATTAAAAATAATATTAAAATAAAACGAACAATAAATATTATTTTTATTATTTTTTATCTTGTTTAATTATTATATTTGTTATTCTAATTATATTTATATTTTTTGTAAATATTATCCTGGTTAATGGTTAATTCACAAAAATAAAACTTCAACCAAGTTTGTCTTTTTTGGGAAGATAAAACAGTTTTCATAAATTTAAACGAGCTACTTCGACCATCATAATTCAAATTCTCTCTACCTACGTTACCAAAAAAAATCTCTCTACCTACTCCTACATTGTACGTACCTTAAGTGAATGTTAGATTTTTTTTTAAATAATTAATAAAAATATTACTAATTAATTGATTGTAATACCCCATGTTACATTGTTTTGTAAGGCATAAAGTATCACATGAAGGTTAGACATAAGTAGATAACTACGAGTAGCGGAAGCCATAAGTCTCCCGTTAGTACAAGTTATGTCCATAACACTAAAATAAAAGAAACCGAGTATCAATCTAAGGCATTAACCAGATAATATTACATACTAACTCTGGCTTATACAAGGAGTTTTACAAAAATCCTCAATGCCTGCAGTCCTTGAAATACAAAGATGCTTTACTCTTTCTTATCTGAAATAACAAATGTGAGCAATGAGATAACTAATCTCAGTGAATTTCCTGCAAAACTCAGTTTTTCTTTAAACACACATAAGTATAATAACAATAAACATCAATACATAATATGAGAGTAAACTTTATACTCTAAGGTACTTAGAGGAACCAGGCTCTATCTTGTAAGGCGGGACATACGTCTATGCCACAAGTAGCGTCCCACCTGTTTTGCACTTACTTGCTTGCTTTCCTAGTCGGAAGGACTTCTATACTTGCCTTTCAATCGAAAGGACTTACGTGATTGCCTTCCTAACGGGAAGGACTCTATGCTCGACAATTAAAATGTCTTTGACATCCATTTTAAATCGAATCAACCGAATAGAGGATACTTATCAATATTGGATGCCAAGCTATAGTTTACTTTTATGTATTATTGTTACACTACAAAATATTTTAAATCAGCCGAAACTACCTTCATACAAGTGTTTAACATGAACTAAAACATCAACAACACCTGTAGAAATTTCCAGTTTTCAGCCAACTTTTATGAATTTACTAAAATACCAAACGAAGTCGGATTTAGGCAAAAGACCACTCCTGGAAAGCTAAATAAGTCTAATCTATAAATAAAATTTTAGTTTTGGAATACAGTATACAAAAACTTACAGTTTTAATAAGCAAGCTTCTGCACCCAGAAAATAGGACAGTTACAATACTCCAACTTATTACAGGTTTTTCTTCATCAATACTCAGTGTAAAACAGCCAAAAAAAGTGCCTAATTTGTAGTATTTCGAGTCTATTTTCAAAAAAAACAAGAATCACACCGAACAATTCCCCCTAGAAATAATTATACGCAAAATACTGTACATATGTTTATACTGGTTTCTGACCAGTAACTTCATTTGGGACTTTTCACAAACAAATTACATGCATGCAATTGAAATAATTTATATCATCAATATGCACTCAATTTAATTCATATAATCAACATGCAGGTACCAGATCAAACAATAAAAGCAAGCATCAAAATTCCTAAACTTGGATTTATGGTTACCAAGCACTAAACTAAGGAAACTCACATAAGCAAGGAGTAGAAGTAGAGTGATGGAGGTTGTTTTCCTTAGAATTTCCTCCCTAATCTAACTTTGTTTCTCCTTGATCTCAAGTGTAGCTGCTTCAAGCTCTCTTCATAGGGGAAAATGGTGTTTGTTTCATGATGATTATGGAAGAAAAGAGGAGAAAAGAGGTGAGATAATGTGTGTGTGTGTTTGGTCGAAAATTGAGAAGGAAGAGGTGAGTGAAGAGTGTTGTTTCTGCAAGAATGAGATGATGGTTGAGTTGTCCAGTCCTTAGCTCCCCTGTTTGGCCGAAAATGAAGCTTGAGAGGGAAAGGGGTGCTTGGTTGAAAGTGAGAGTAAGAAGAGGAAAAGAAAGGGTTTTTATGCAAAATGAAAGAAGAAGGAGTGTGTCCTCCTTACCCACTTGGTCTCGCCGTAAGCTAGCTTGAGAGGGTGGATATGAATTCATTTAACCAATAGTGTTAGACTTCATTGATAGGCATTGGTCACTTGTTGATTTTGAATAGAGGAAAATATTATGGTTTAAATTAATGGTTGTGTTAAACATGTTTATGCACAAAATGAGAGGGAATATGATTGTTCATTTAATTGGAATGAATCTAAGTGAGGGTGGTATGTGACACTAGACTATTTCTAGAGTACTACTAATCAACCCAATACATTTGGTATAAATACAAATTTATATTCTTTCTCTAAACCAAAAATTATTACTTCACTAATCAATCAAATATAGATTGTACATTTATGAAATATATAAGGATTCAAAACACCCATGATAAAGTTATAGAAGCTAGGATACTCTTGAGAAAGGATGTTACATTTCTAACCCCCTACAAGAAATTTTGTCCTCAAAATTTAAGTTATAACATACCCGTGAAAAAGTTAGGTGTATTCTTTTCTCCTGTCCTCCTCAAGCTCCCAAGTTGCCTCTTGAGAGTTGATCCTTCCCAAATAACCTTCACCACTGGAATAGTCTTATTCCTCAGTGTGTCTCAGGCTGTGGTCAACAACTTGAATCGGCATAGGTTGGAAGGTTAAATTGGGCCTTAAAGGAATTGTGTCGTAACTCTAAGGTTGGGATGGATTAGGAATGTACTTTTTGAGTTGTGACACGTGGAAGACATCATGCAAACCCGACAAAGAAGGAGGTAAAGCTAATTAATATGCGACAGGACCGACTCGATGAAGGATCTGAAAAGGTCCCACATAACGAGGACTTAGTTTCTTAGCCTTGACAACCCTCCCAATGCCTATTGTGGGGGTTACATGTAAGAACACATGGTCACCCTCTTCAAATTCTAAAGGCCTTCTTCTTTGATCGGCATAACTCCTTTGCCGACTCTGAGCAATTTGCAACTTATCCCTTATCATTTGAATTTTCTCCGTAGTTTCTTGGATTATTTCCGGTCCAAAGATTTCCTTGTCTCCTACTTCTGACCAACATAAGGGGGTTCTACATTTGTGACCCTAGATTGCCTCGTATGGTGCCATGCCTATGCTGGAGTGGTGGCTGGTATTATAGGCAAATTCTATCAAAGGTAGATGGTTTTCCCAACTCCCACTCTTTCCAAAGTGCATGCCCTCGACATATCCTCTAAGGTTTGAATGGTCCTTTCTGTCTGACCATTTGTTTGAGGGTGATAAGTAGTGCTAAGATTTAGCCTCGTCCCTAGGGCCTGGTGAAAAGCTTTCCAAAACCTAGAATTAAACTTAGGGTCTCTATCTAACACAATACTTGCTGGCACACCATGCAACCTAACTATTTCCTTTATGAACAATTTAGCTAACCTGACTGCGTTGTAGGAGGCTTTAACTGGTAGGAAATGGGTGGACTTTGTCAAACGATCTACAATTACCCATATGGAGTCATAACCTGATTGCGTACGAGGTAAACCCATAACAAAATCCATGGATATGCTTTCCCATTTCCAAATGGGTAATTCTAAGGGTTGAAGCATGCCAACGGGTCTTTGATGTTCAACCTTGACCTGCTGACATACCAAACATTGAGAGACAAACTCTGCTATATCCCTTTTCATTCCTGGCCACCAGTACATTCGTTTAAGATCTTGATACATCTTGGTGGAACCAGGATGTACTGAGAAATCACTTTTGTGTGCTTCCTCCAAAAACTTGTCTTTTAATTTGTCCATTATTAGGAATGCACACCTTCTCCTGGAATAGGATAACTCCATCTCTGGCCTTTAAGAAACCAGGATTATATTTTTCAAGTTACAACTTCTCATCCACTAGTTGTGCCTGCTTAACTTGAGTTTTGATATCGCAATAGATTTCAATATGGTTCAAGAAGATGCTATCCAGTCCTATTACCACATTTAAATTCAAATTACGGAAATCTTCCAACATTTTCATCTCATGTACCATCATGAAGGAAATATGAAGACTTTTTCTACTTAAAGCATCTCGCTACCACATTCGCTTTTCCTGGATGATACTTTAACGAAAATCATAATCTTTAAGGAACTACATCCATCTCCTTTGCCTCATATTTAGTTATCTTTGATCAAAGAGGTATTTTAAACTCTTATGATCACTAAACACTTCAAATCGAGCTCCATAAAGATAATGTCTCCATATCTTTAAAGCGAATACTATGGCAAACTAGTTCAAGGTCATGGGTAGGATAATTTTCTTCATGAGGTCTTAATTGACGGGAAGCATAGGCTACCAATTGTCTATTTTGCATTAGTACACATCCTAGACCCCTTAAAATGAATCACAGTAAACTTCAAATCCTAGAGCCAGTGCGGTATAGTTAGTACCGATTGCAAGAGTTAAACGGGTCTTCAATTCCGGGAAGTTCTTTTCACACTCGTAGTCCACACAAAAGGTTGGTCTTTATGAGTCATACGGGTTAAGGGCAAGGCCAATCGAGAAAAACCCCTAATAAACCTTTTGTAGTATCCAGCTAGTCCTAGGAAACTCCCGACTTGGTAATGGTCTTAAGCCTTTCCCAATTCAAAACAACATCTACTTTAATATGATCCACCGCTACTCCTTCTTGTGAAATTATATGACCTAAGAAATTTACCTCTCATCCAGAATTCACACTTTTCCAGTTTAGCAAACAACTTTTTCTCTCTTAACATCTGCAACACTATTCTAAGATGACTTTCATGCTCTTCATAACGGTTAGAATAGATCAGGATATCATCAATGAAGACAATTACGAACTTATCTAAGAAAGGTCTGAATATCCTATTCATATAATCCATAAATACTACTGGAGCATTAGTTAGACCAAATGGCATAACCAAATATTCATAATGTCCATACCGCGTCTGAAACGCAGTCTTTGGTATATCTCTAGGCTTTGTCCTTATTTGCTGGTATCCTGACCTTATATCAATTTTAGAGAAGACTCCTGCTCCTCTAAGTTGTTCCAACAGATCATCTATTCTAGGAAGTGAGTACTTATTTTTTATAGTCACCTTGTTGAGTTGTCTGTAATCTACAGAGTCTCATGCTCCCATCCTTTTTCCTAACCAATAGTACCGGTGCGCCCCACGGGGATGCACTTGGTCTGATAAACTGCTTGGCCAACAAGTCTTCTATTTGGACTTTGAGTTCCTTTAACTCTTGGGGTGACATCCTATAAGGTGCTATAGATATTGGTCCCGTACCAGGAACCAAATCTATGGAAAATTCAATCTCCCTCTCTAGAGGTAAGGAAACCACATCTTCCGGAAACACATCCCTGAATTCACTTACCACGGGGATGGATGCTACATCATTGCTTGCCTTAGAACTTGAAGAGAATAAACTGATGAAACCTGTACCCCCACTTTCTAGGCATTGAGTTGGTTGAGACTCACTAACAACTAAAAAGGAAGTTGAACTGTTATAGTCCATGATGGTGGAAGGAAAGGTAATGGTTTTATCTTGGCAATTTCGTGTGACCCGGTCAGCGGAGAGCCAATCCATCCCTAGGATGATATCTAGACCACTTAAAGGTAAACAAATTAAGTCAACATGGAACAATTTATCTAAAATCACAAGGGAACATTTCTCACAGACTAAAGAAGTTTCTATGTTACCTTCCGCTGGGGTAGACACAACTAAAGGACGTGGCAATGAAGATAAGTACAAATTTAGACGCAAGGCACACTCACATGAAATAAAAGAGTGAGTGGCAACAAAATAAAAAGTACTACTAAAGGTTCTTGATTAAGAAAGCATGTACCGGTAATCAAGCTCTGTCCGCACCTTTAGCCTTCTTACCACTGAGTGTGAAGACCCGTCCTTTAGTCGGCTGTCCTGAAATAACCACTCCTTTTTGTTTTCGAGCTGGGCAGTTGGGAGAGAAATGTCCAGCATGTCCACAGTGGTAACATACATTCTGACCCATGCGACATTCTCCTCTATGATTTCTGCCACACGTTGCACATCCTGTTCCCTTGGGCGGATCTGAAACTTGCACTTGCTTTCCTTTTCCAAGACTCACCTTTACCCTC
The DNA here is from genome assembly GCA_030762895.1 of Sophora flavescens. NCBI lineage: Eukaryota > Viridiplantae > Streptophyta > Magnoliopsida > Fabales > Fabaceae > Sophora > Sophora flavescens. Next base: position 245,371,719 of record CM061064.1, read on the forward strand.
AACTGTTGAGAATGTTTACCTTCTTCCTTTTTCTTTTGCCACTTTAGTTGACGGTCCTCTTGCATGATCATAAGATTGGCTTCAGCAATTTGAAATTTCTCCACCAATGTGGCATACTCAGTGAATCCTAGTTGTCCAACATAGCATCTAATCTCAGGTCGTAACCCCAATTCATACTGAGTTACCATCCACTCCTCATCTGGGGCATATCTTAAGTGTGGGAGTACTTAGCCAACTCTTCAAACTTAGATGTGTACTCAGCAACAGACATATCACCTTGCACAAGGCGAGTAAACTCTAACTCTTTTTGCTTCCTCACACTTCTAGGAAAATACTTCCCAAGAAAAATAGTTTGGAAGTTTTCCCATGTCAGAGGTGTTTCAGTTGATATCATTCGCTCTCTGGTACCTCTCCACCAATTCTCTGCTTCTCCCTTCAAGTAATGAGAGGCAAAAGCAGTCTTTTGTTCTTCAGTTCATACCACCACATTAAAAATCTTTTCCATTTCCCTTAACCAATATTGCGATTTTGCGGGATCCGGTCCTCCAGCAAAGAGTGGTGGTTGATTCTTTCTAAACTCATTCCAGCTATGATTGGGATCTTCAAGAGGTTGTGCTGGACCTGCTCCCAAATTACCAAGTCCTCCATGAGCCAACTAGTTAATAAGATGAGTGGTGGCATTAGCTTGTTCTCTCATGGCATTTACCATAGCCATCCATTCAGCGTTACCAAGTCTGGGTCTATACTCATGATGTTGATTGAAAGGTGGTCTACCATGGCCTCTTCCTCTAGCTCCACGTTCCATTGTCTGCAAACATTGTACAAAACATTAAGTTGATCAGGCTTAATGTTTTATATCAAAATAATAAGATTGTGGAAAATGAAACCAAAAGTAAGAAAAAACTAAACTAATTATTCCACCCAATTGGATTGAACTGCTTCGATACCATAAATGTAATACCCCATGTTACATTGTTTTGTAAGGCATAAAGTATCACATGAAGGTTAGACATAAGTAGATAACTACATAGTGTGGAAGCCATAAGTCTCTAGTTAGTACAAATTATGTCCATAACACTAAAATAAAAGAAACCGAGTTTCGAACTAAGGCATTAACCAGTTAATATTACATACTAAATCTGGCTTATACAAGGAGTTTTACAAAAGTCCTCAATGCCTGCAATCCTTGAAATACGAGAGACGCTCTACTCTTTCTTATTCGAAACAACAAATATGAGTAAGCGAGATAACTAATCTCCGTGAATTTCGTGCAAAACTCAGTTTTTCTTTAAACACACATAAGTATAATAACAATAAACATCAATAAATAATATGAGAGTAAACTTCATACACTTGGACATCCCTTGGGTTATTGTCAGCGAAAAACTTCACCGTCCCCTCCTTGTACACGAAGGTACTTAGAGGAACCAGCTCTATACTGTAAGGCAGGACATACGTCTATGACCACGGCGTCCCACCTGTTGTGCACTTACTTTCTTGACTTTCCTAACCGGAAGGACTTCTGTACTTGCCTTTCAATCTGAAAGGACTTCTGTGATTGCCTTCCTAACAGGAAGGACTCTATACTCGACAATTAAAATGTCTTTGACATCCAATCTAAATCGAATCAACCGAATAGAGGATGCTTATCAATATTGGATGCCAAGCTATGGTTTACTTTTATGTATTATTGTTACACTACAAAAAATTTTAAATCAGCCGAAACTACCTTCATACAAGTGTTTAACAAGAACCAAAACATCAACAACACCTGCAGAAATTTCCAGTTTTCAGCCAACTTCTATGAATTTACTAAAATACCAAACGAAGTCGGATTTAGGCAAAAGACCACTCCCTGGAAATCTAAATAATTCTAATTTATAAATAAAATTTTAGTTTTGAAATACAGCATACGAAAACTTACAGTTTTAATAAGCAAGATTCTACACCCAGAAAACAGGACAGTTACAATACTTCAACTTATAACAGGTTTTTCTCCCTCAATAATCAGTGTAAAATAGTAAAACAAGTGCCTAATTTGTAGCATTTCGAGTCTGTTTTAAAAAAAAACAAGAATCATACCGAACAAGGCCCTATAGAAATAATTATAAGCAAAATACTGCATATATGTTTATACGGGTTTCGACCGATGAACATCATTTGGGACTTTTCACAAACAACTTACATGAATGCAATTGTAATAATTTATATCCTCAATATGCAATCAATTTAATTCATATAATCAACATGCAGGTACCAAATCAAACAATAAAAGCAAGCATCAAAATTCCTATACTTTGATTTATGGTTACCAAGCACTAAACTAAGGAAACTCACATAAGCAAGGAGTAGAAGTAGAGTGATGGAGGTTGATTTCCTTATAATTTCCTCCTAATCTGACTTTGTTTCTCCTTGCTCTCAAGTGTAGCTGCTTCAAGCTCTCTTCATAGAGGAAAATGGTGTTTGTTTCATGATGATTATGGAAGAAGAAAAGAGGTGAGATAATGGGTGTGTGTGTTTGGTCGACAATTGAGAAGGAAGAGGTGAGTGAAGAGTGATGTTTCTGTTAGAAAATGGGGAATGGATCTGCACCAAAGAAGAACAAAACAATGGTAATGCGCAAGCTCCACGGCATGTAAGAACACTAGGCTTTAGGTTCGATTCGCCCCCACCACTCTCTCCTCGTAGATTGGATGCAACAGGTAAAACCGCTAATCCCCTTCGGGATACAATGGAGAACCTTGGTTTAGTTTGAACACCTAAACCAATCATATCGTCAATGATAGTTTACAAAACAATAGTCTCCTTGACTCTCTCTACGCATAAGGGAGAAAAGAAGATGATTTGGAGTGAAGAATGGTTGATAGGCATGATTTGGTCTATAAATAGAACCATCTTCATGCATTAAAATAAGCGAAAAACTCGGAACCTCTAAACCATTCATCACTCCAAATCAAGTCCATTATTGATGCAAGGAAGCAGAACCGAGTTTGAACCTTCACATGGCAATTTTTCCATTTTAAACGTTTTAGAAACTTTCAAAAACATTACGTTGAAATTGCCACAAATGGGAATCGAGCCGCGACACCTTAGATGCAAGGCATGCGCGATACCACTAAACCAAGGCCATTATTGATGCAAGGAAGCAATCGTTATTTTCATTTAACCGTTAACACGAAACCTTAAATAAGTTACTACTTTAATTTGAAAATCTTTCACAATCCCCCACCATTTTCAAAATAAATCCAAATCCCATTATTCTGGAAAGCGCATGCTTTCAGACAAAGGTATCTTGGGGATTTGAACCTTTGCTTAGTAAGCCATAGGTTTCACTCATCCCGAATAATTTGGTAGGCAAGCTTTGAACCAAATATTCATTAGAACAAGCGTGCATGACTTACACATGAAATCTCGGTACCATTGAACGACGTGGTAGTGTGACACATTTGGTAAGGCCTTGTGTCTTATATCCTTTTCATGAGAGCTTACAGAATCAAGCCCAACTCTAAAAGCGGCCCCACTTCACTCTCACATAGATGGACTTTACCAAAAGCACCCCCATAAGTTGTGCACCTCAGCACACATATGCTATAGGTCCATTGAGAGCAAAAGCTCACCCTTTTCCTTTTGTCCTTATGGTATCCAAGTACTTTTAAACCTTGGGATGTATCTATTCGTTAAATACTTGCAATCATTCTCATAGTGTACTTTGGCCGCATTGAACTCAAGACTTGATGCTACTCAAGTGTGAGTTGGGTTTCCACCATTGGTGATCGTGTAGATATGGGCTTGATTCCCATCCCTAATGATGTTTTTCCACATCATGTCACTTGTCAGTCCTTTCGTCAAAGGATGCAAGATTTCTTTCCATTATAAACCTGGCTATATGCTCTTAATAGTGTTAATCGACTATCCCATTGTATGGATACGGCACCAATAAAATTGGTATCTTATACAACAAATTTCTAAGCCATTCAATCTCTTTGTTACCTGCTTCCAGTGCTATAAATTTTTGCAGCCATGGTGGAACCAAGCAATGGCGTCTTATTTCTTGAAACCCCAAGAAATAGCACCCCCACCAATTGTGAAGACTCAACTGCTTGTTGAAGCATGGTTTTCTGTATAATTCACCCAAATGACATCCGTGTATCCTTCTAATTCTGAAGGATAACCATTATAATTTAAACTATAGTTCATTGCCCCTAACAAGTATTTCAATACTCTTGGATAACATGCCAATGGTCTTTTCTTGGATTACTTGTATACCTACTTAGTCTCCTATAACATATGCAATGTTTGACTGGGTACATGTCATGGCATACATTAAATATCCAATTACTTTTGATTATTCAAGTTGTGCTACTAGACTACCTTTGTTTGGTACTAAAGTAATGCTATGATCATAGGGAGTAGTGATAGGTTGATAATCAAAGTGATTAAAATTTTTTTAATACCTTTTCTACATAGTGAGTTTGGGGTAAACCTATATTATCACAATCTCTTATTATTCTAATTCCTAGAATCACATCATCTACCCCTAAGCCTTTCATGTCAAAAGTTCTATATAAGAACCTCTCAGTTTCTTTATCCTAATCTAGATCAGTACCAAATAGTAATATATCATCAACATATAAACAAATCATGACCCCTTTTCCTCCATGAAATCTACTATAAATACGCTTGTTAGATTTATTTATTTTGTATTTAACTAGCACAACTTGCATCAAACTTTTGATCCCATCGCTTAGGATCTTATTCTTGTCCATACAACGATTTATTCAATTTACACACTTTCTTTTCCTGACTATTAACCACAAACCCTTTAGTTGTGTCATATACACCTCTTCATATAATTCCCCATTTAGGAATGGCATTTTCACATCCAATTGATGGATGACAAACTTATAGATGGATCCCAGTTCTAATAGCACTCTAATTGAAGCAATTCTTGCCATAGGTGCATATGTATCAAAATAGTCAATACCCTCCTTTTGTGTAAATCCCTTAGAAACTAGTCTTGCCTTAAACTTTCTATGGTTCCATCTACCTTTATTTTCCTTTTGAAAATCCATT